>JABFER010000003.1:0-81315 GCA_013618295.1 Fusarium armeniacum | reverse complement strand
CCCCCCCCCCGCTTAGCCCCAGTGCGATGGAGCTAGCTGTCCCCAAAAATTTCCCGGCGGATTGTTGATAGCCCGACTTCCGTCATATCTCATATCGCCACGTGACAGGCGTTGCTCTAAGCCAGTCAGTCAGTAATACTGTGAGCGAAGCTTCGGTCCATCTTCTTGTTACGGAGCCTTTGTCTAATAGAGCTACAGATTTTAACAGTCATAAACATGGGTGACCGCTTAACACAACTTCAAGATGCTGTAGATCAGGTTTGTAACAAGTCTTTCTTTCTCGACGTAATTTTGCTGACTTGTTCGTTCTGTAGCTGGCGCAGCAGTTTGTCGCATGTCTTCACTATGTAAACAAGCGACATGACCTTGAAATTCTCAGTCCCAATGACAAGATCCGAGAAGTTAAAGATATCCCAAAAGAGGGTACGCGGTCATATTTCTCTCTGTGGAGACCAAGTCGCTAACTATCAATCAGTCGACTCCCTCCCTCCAGACGAGTTCCGTGCTGGTATGGTAGAGCTATCTCAAGATCTCATTGTTAAGGAGCAGCAGATCGAGGTGCTCATATCATCCCTACCTGGTTTAGACAACAGTGAGATGGACCAGGAAAGATACATCAAGGAGCTCGAAGAGGATCTGAAGGTCGCCGAAGCCCAACGCCAAGAAGCGATCAAAGAGAAAGACCAGATACTGGCCGAACTGGACGGTGTGATTCGTAGCATTCGAAGACCTTGACCACAGTTTTGAACCATTCGTCGATCTACAGCGTGGAGTTAGGGAGTTCGGGCAATTTGTGGGAACAAAGTAGCTCAGTTTGTGTACACGAGCTTTTGATATGCTTCTCTTAAAAATCTCTAATACGAAGGTATCTCAACCTAGTGAGCGCCTTGAACGCCACCATCTAGTGTTTATCTCATAAATCCCTTGCAAAATACCATGTGGCGCATAAAAGACGCCTGGCTCTATTTCTGTATATGCTCTATTTGGATGTAGACTTGAAGAACTGGGGGTAAATGTTGCGCAGTTCTCGCAAGTGCTGGATCTGATATTGCGAAACTGGAGTCTTAGGAGCAGGCACTCCTTCCTCGACAAGATGGGCTGCAGTCCAGCCGATTTCCTTTGCCTTTGCGCAATTCAAGCCGGAGTCATCTATGAAAGTCAGAGGAGGTCATAAGAGAGAGGTAAGGAAACTTACCAACAAAGTAGCAATCCTCCACTCGTTCGATGCCCGCCTCGCGCATGGCCTTCTCATACATGCGGGGGTCAGGCTTGCAGAGCATTGGTTGCTCTGCATAGTTACAATAAGTGAGGCCGTCAAAGATATCCTCAATGCCCAAGAGGCGGACCACTCGCTTTCCATGGTTCACATAGGCATTTGTGAAAAGCCACACGGTAACCTTGGACTTGTCGATGTCCTCGAGGAGCTCACGCAGCTCAGGATTGGGCTTGATGATCCCTTCGAGGGGTAAGGCGTCGTCCACTTTTGCATTGTAGTCGAGCGGATCAATCTGATGGTGTCGCACGAGTCCTTCGATGGCCAGGCCATAGTTGGTGTAATACTCCTTGTGCAGTTTCACCGCTTCGTCCCAAGGAAGCTCCAGATGTTTTGAGAAGTACTCATCAATGAGATCAGCCATCAGGTCATGGACTTTGGAACCTGTGCGCACTGTTAGATTGAAGCTGTCCTGAATATCTACTTTTGCTGAAGCTCACTTCTCGGGTAGAGGCAGTTGTCAATATCGCTGTATTAATAAAGTTAGCCACAACGTCATCAACGGAGCAATTGAAGAGTCTAACAAGAATAGGACCGGCTTTCCCGGGGTCGTGTCTTGAGTGCTGCCCATACTGAACTTGGAATAAGCCTGTATATTGAAACTGGGGTTATATTTTGCGGGGTGAAGGTTGCGAGGTGTCGAATTTGGGTTGAGCAATAAAGAAGAAGCAGGGAGTGAAGGCTTAGATAGACGCTTGAGTAATGGTAATGCGGGAAAACGTGGTCGTAATTGGTACATCGAATGGCTATCGGAGAGATGAAAGATAGGTAGCTTAAATAGATTTTATAGGCAATGTCGATCTGGGGCTAAAGGCAAGGCTAATAATGGGCAATTGATAGTCTACAGCACAACACAGCATTGTCTCAATCGATCTGTACCTATGCGTTGATACGTTACGGCTGACCCAATGACTCTTACGGTGTGCGGCTGAATAATGCCCGTACACTGATCAACGCGTGTCTTGTTCCGGACTCCGATTACGGGTCTATTTCTGACTGGGGCTCGGCTCGTACTTTGAATATCTAATGTCAACAGCCATGCCATAATTACGCTGAAATACGTAGGAGACAAGCACTCCTTTGAACTAAATCTCCATTTCAAACATGTATAGATAGTCGAGCAGCCTTGAAATGCATGGATACCATGACATGGGCAAACTAGGTACCTACTGAAAAAAGAGGTAAAACCGTATTGTTCCATGACTGTCGTGAGCCACATATTATGATGATCCAAATCTTCATAAGTCAGTGCGCAATTGGACTTTGAATGGATATCATTGTCTTTCCTGGCTATAATCGATCTTGTTATATCTCCAGGATATCATGCGGTTCGTGGGCTAAACTCAAGACACTGGGGGTCCATTTTGTGTATACCTAACGACTACGGCTTTGATACTACCTACCTAGGTACCGACTCTCGCTAGTACTTGCGGTATAGACCTTCGGGGGTCTCCAGAAGGCAGTCGATGTAGCAGTAGGCTGGCTACTGTCGAGTAATTTTCCCAAGAACGACTTCCATGATTTTAGAACAAGACTGAGGCTGAGTTCTACAAGTGAAGTGAACTCGATGTTAAGATGAATTAGTGAATTCTGCCGGCCACACCGCCTAATTATTTGCCCTTGCCGCGTCGAGCCAATGCGCCTACCTGAAAGGTACTGTCGCTTCCAAGCTCATCCTTTAAAACCGTTCCATATCATCCTGCACAGACACCCGAGCTTTCTTGAACAGCATTTTCTTGATCAACAACTATACCGTCACTGATCGGAGTATTTTCTCTGCTTACAATATATTGTGTCAAGTGTGGAGCTGTCTGTCGGGTTTTCTTCTTTTTGCTCAGAAATCATCTGAGCTAACGCGCTGTTGATCCCATTTCTTTTTCTTGCTTCATCATTTGGTGTCAGTTCGTATCGCGACGTGTAGACTATCCTACACGTGTTGCCGTTATGGCGCAAGAGATTGCTGTTCAAGAGACTCTTGCTAGCAGGAATGAGCTGTCTGGCTTGTCTGATAACCAGCGCTACCAGATTGAGCAGTACGAGAAGATCGTGCGCTTGCGGGATGCCATTCTTTCTGGTCAACATCCGACCATCAAACCTTCTAACTTCAATGCATCAGCGAACTCTGCCATCCAACCGATAGATATCTCCAGTTCACATGGCGCGTCAAACAACCAATCAGACAAGCGACAGCAGGTTGGCATTTCCGCCCCTGCTTCTAGTAGCACCACAAAGAACAGCAAACCATATGGAGCAGGGTCTACTGAGATTTACCCCATATTCCTGGAGAAGTCTGACGACCTGGTCAAAGCAGAGTTGCGGTTGCAGAGACAAAAGCTGGAACGTGCTTTGAAAGATGAGGTTGATCAAAAAAAGGCTACTACCAAGAGCGCAGCTCAAGGCGAGCCTGTTGTTGAATTCGATCTTAATCAGGTTTTGTCTGAAGCCTTGACACGCGTTCAGAGTACCACAGGACCTGACACTACTGTTTCTGCTGCTGATGCTACTAATCCTGATAATGCAAGTGACTCCTTCGATGACAACACTTTCTACTCATCACAGCACAATACGCCATCCTCCGTTCTGACTTCACGAATTCGTAATGAATCCGAAGGGGCACAAGTACCCGCTTCGGAGCCGCGACCGCCGATGAACTACCACAGCAATACCATTTTGCAAAACCGACCGACCGATACTGAGCGAATCTGTCCAGAAGCGCGGAGACAACCTCAGCCCCAGCAAGCATACTCGAATCCAGCAGCCTTCGCTGGTAGCTTTGGCGCCGATAGTACCACACGACCTCGACAGGTTCCTGGGCTTACGGCTTATAATGAAGACAGGGCTGGTCCTGGGCAGCATGCAAGTGCTGGACATAGTCCGAGTAATTTGGATATTGATAGGCATAGGGGCGATTATGAATCTGCAATTCAGCACCCGCCCCGTGAACAGTATATTGACAGCCGTCCCCCATCTCCGCTGAGGAGAAACAACGCCAGGTCGTCTCACGATGCCCACGCTTCGCCATTAGCGAATGCCAGACGACGGCCTCTGGCTCTTGAAGCCACTTCAACTTCGTCCACGGGTACTCCAGCCCAAATCGCTGTTCTCAGAAATGAACCAATTGCTGTGACCAGTCCTGAAAGCTCACCTCAAGGTGGACAAGCTTCAGAAAGAGAAAAGAGGAAGACAAAGAAGAAGAAGAGGAAGGCTGACAGGCAAGCGCCCGAGGCTGAACCAACCCCTTATATCAAACCAGAACCTCGTTCTCCATCACCCTTGAATGCTCCATCTTACATTCGTCCAAATAAGCGTCAAAGGTACACTCAACAGCAATCAGATGAACCTGGCTATGAAGAAATCAGTTACGAGCCTCGCCCTGCTCAATATCTGCCAGACCCTCCACACAGTGGTCAGAACAGAGATGACCGAATGCCACTAAGTTATGAAAGAGTAGGCTTTCCTTCCCAACGCGCAGCAAGCACTGCTGTTCCTGGAGGTACTGTCTATAGGCGAGAGTATGCCGACGATCGATATATCCAAGGAGGATCATATGCCGTTGAGCAGTCTCCGCTTGTTCCAGCTCACCATCAGAGACAGTCAGTTGGCGGAACGGTCGGTCCCCAAGTTCGTCCCCACGATACTTACCAACAACGCCCATCATGGCCATACTCAGGAGGGCATGAAACGTCTCCGTCCACGCTAAGGGGAGAAGGTGATGTCTTTATGGCACCTCATCGTCCGCCACCTACTCGGATCATCGTAGATGCCTACGGGCGTGAGTATATCGAGCCACCTCGTCCGACGATTATCCGGCAGTCCGCTGCGCCCCATGCTCGGTCTGGGGAACCTGAGATTATTTACGAACGGGCCCAGCCTCGAAGGCCCCAAGGGGCAGAAACATATGATGAAGGCGGGGCAGTCTATCGCAGACGGTCACCGTCGTATATGCCTAGGCGAGTTGTTACACAGCCGGAGTACATCTCGCAAGATTATAGAGACCAGCGGATGCATGAGCAGCCGTCACGGCCATTGGGCCACCCAGGAGAATTTGTCGAGGTGATGGCACCTCCTGAACGACGTCGTTTGGAGGACGGGGCGAGGGAATATATTACAAGGCCGTCCAGTGTGCGACCTGCGGAGCCTGTCCGCTATGAAGTCGCCCGGGACTATGGCCGAGTGCAGAGCGTGCGACCCGAGGTACCCGTGCGTCAATATGCACCCAGTGTCCACCCGGAGAACCGCCGCGAAGCCGCACAACCGTACGGGCGAGAATACGGTGCCTTGACTGCGGAACAAGGGGTTGTCAGACAAGAGTACAGCACGCGGCCTGTGGAGCGGTACTACGATCAACCGATGCGAGGTGGAGAGGAGATTGCGTTCATTGAGCGACCGCGTGGAGCAACACAAGAAATTGTCTATGCTGACGATGCGAGGAGAGAGGTTTATCGCTAGGCTGCTCTGAGGCGAGGAATAATATACCTAGAAAGAAAAGACATCGAGAGTAACCAGAGCCGCTTGCATATAATTAAGGACGTATGAGCACTAGCCATATGTAATTACTTTAGTGAATGATCTTTGTGTGCGGTACTTTTATCAAACTACATATGACTATCAAATTAAGGAATAAGATTTATTATCAAATAAACTGTCGGAGAATCGCAAACACGCCACATAACAGATCAACCCAGTTCATCTGGTCGTTAGTTATGAACGCATGACGATCTTTTACTGCAGGGCTCGTTTGCTGTACGTATCATGTAGTTCAAGTGCAACAATTGCTTTTAAAAGGGGCAAACTCTGGAAGATAACTGCCTGCAATAAAGAACACTTGCAAGTTATCTCAGCACCTGTTCAGTAGATAGGAAAGTCTTGATGGACTGACGAAGCAGCGATTGGTGCGAAGTAGGAAATGACTGAAAAGAAGGCCGTTTATACTTTCTTCAAGCATTTCACTATGTCGCATTCACATGTATAATACAGGTAGTAGACCGCTCAATGGTAAAGGAGGGCTATCTAATCCGATTCGACTGAGAAGGCTGTGCCCAGGGACTGTGTAGATGTGATCATACTGAGCAGCTTCATCCATCAGGCACTATCGATATGCCGTTACAAGTCGTATTAATCATGCTGTCGTGGCATGCTCAGGGGGCTTTGCAAAAGTTCACAGGCAGCTAAAAGGCCGAGTACATGTCTCCGACCACTCAGGTTATGCAAAGACCTTTGAAGGGCCAGTGCAAATGTCACGAGGTAAGCGTACGAATATGATTCTTTGAGACAAAAGGACTGACAAGTCTCACTGTTGCAGCTCTCACACGTCCGTCGAGTCAGTGCCCAAGACAAAATGGAGCTTTCGTCACATATCAACCGCTGCTAGCGACGTTACCCTACTCTACTCTCAGCTGGTATCTGCTGTTGGGCTAGGTGCAAATAGGGCTAAGTAGTAGCAATAGCATAAATCTTCTAAAGAATGACTAAAGGTTTCGAAGTTATCGTCTAGCGAGGCCAGTCAGCGAGAACGAGTGGCGTATGTATCTCGTGAGCTCTGCAGACGAGGTAAGCCACTGGAATTTGAGGAGGAAACTGAAGCAGTCAGGAAAGATGCAAGGATGGATAGATGCGCATACGCGACACGCACATGCGCAGGAGTCCAGACCTGTAACGCCACCTACAATCACAAGAATGCCAACTCCCTTATGAAATGCAGGAGTTCGCGATGTTCCAATGTAAGCGTTGAGACCATAGCATGCCTATTAACTTGTTTATATTTAGTGGCCTGCACCTTTCCATTCTGCAAACCCGGTCAGTTAAGGTCCCTGAGGTCCCAAGAAACTGATTATATTCAATGACGAGTCGCTAGTGGCTGAGCCTGTGCCGGGCTCTTGGTGAGAAGCCGGCTTGCATGGGACTGCCCTCGAATCAACTTCCTTGCTCGCCCTTCGACAAGTCACACAGACACAAGACGAGGGTCCTGTCGTATGTGGGGACACCGTGTGATCGAAGCTTGGCCTAAATGTTAGTCGAGAGCACACCGCAGCAAAATACAACTTAACGACTGGTACGCTGTAGTGTTTTATCTGGACATTTGCTGGACTGGTGTAGTTGCAGTTTGGCAAAAGATACCACTGGCTAAGGAAGTAATAATGGCAAGGTATATGTTTCTGTTACCTACCTACTCTAGCAAACAAACACAAAGACTTGAACAGGTACTGGTTGGCGGAGGCGACCCCATCCTCATGCAGCAATGTGGCTCTGTGTCCAAGTTTCGTTGGTGTTAGTGTTCGAGACAACGGTACTTGAGACATTCAGTGAATAGAGTGATGTGTCGAGTATTCATGCTCTATCCCTTGACTGATTTCTGCCGTAAGAACGCTTCGGAGGCTTTCCTATGCTTTGCCGAAGCCCTCGAGCTTCCCACTAATAAAGCCTCTGGAACGCAGCCGCCGGTTGTGCATGGCGTTCCGCGGAAGAAACTCTCTACATATGCCTGTTGGATAGACCACGATGATACCGTGGTCTGCAGGAGGCTCCTCTTAGCCTGGGCTGATGGTCTCCACCATCCAGAAAATATCCATGCCCTAAGAAGGGCATCGAAACAAGCCGCCGAGGGCTGACCATGACTGATGAGTGTTGTGGCACTGTTAATCCAGCATATCGTCATTGGCAAGGATGGATATAGTTATGACGATTGAATTATATAGCCACGGGGGAACGAGGCCGAAGGACAGTTTATTGTCCGAGTTGAGTTTCTTGAGGTTGGTAGGTACCTACCTGGTGGTCAATGATCTGCGCCATTGAAACTTCTCTGGGTTCCAGGTCAGTCAGGGATTGTTGCTCGCTGTGGCTTTTCTTATCAAAGCCCTGGACCATGAGTGACCACCATTCCCGGGGGGTTTTGCCATCAAAACAACAAATTACTTGGGTACCTATGCTTGATATGCTGTAATATTAATGCTTTCCTCATTTAAGTGCCGGTTTCAGTTCATCCTGACTTTTTCCTTCTTTGTAATTTCCGACTATTGCTGCTGCTGCTGCTGCTGTATCGTAAATTGAATTGAGTTGATGTTCGATCTTGGGACGTTAGCTCAGGCTGGGGCGGCCCTCCATCTTTTGATTCTCCCCCAGCTCATGCTCAGGTAAGTTACGGTGGGCTTTTTAGGTACTACCTACAGGCTTAGTACTGAGGTACTGCATGCACTGAACAGCTGTACCTGCTTCATCCACCTTGGTCTGACCTGAACAAGTACCGCGTAAGAGGTACCATCGGCTCCCGCCCTCAGGTACCTTAGTACCTCCCCGTCATCTCCATAGCCCAAGACAAGACAAGACAGGACAGACAGGACAGGACTCTGCTGACTTCACAGTTTACGCCAGCCCAGGGCTCCGCTCTCATCCTCCCCTTCCCTCACCTCACCTCACTACTACCTTTCAGTCGACATAACCTAACCTCTCTTTCCCTCCCTCGTCAGACGTGGAAAGAGCTCAGAAATAACACCCATCACTCTTTCCGTCTTCTCTCTTCCCCTTGTTCCCCTCCCCTCCAGCCATTTATTGCCCCAGCTTCTTCGATACGATACCCTTTTTCTATTTTCTCGTCTCTTTCGAATCTCGCATCGCATCTCATCTTTGTATTCTTCTCTGGCTTGGTCTTTCTCCACTCCCGGCGTCCTCTTCCGTCCAGGTCCAACCTCCTCCACCTTGGCCGACCGTCGCCGCCCACGATCCGGACGACGACGACGATACCCCCGACGCAATCTTCTCGCTCCCCCATCATGAATAAGTTGGCAAATATGCGTCACTGGCCGGAAAGAATGACACCCAATTTCGGTATGGGCCGTCCCAATATGCCCATGAATGCTCTCAACCATCCCAAGAACGCCGCTCAACCCGGTCAGCCCATGGCTTCACCTCAAGCCGCCGATGCTACCATTCTTTACTCGTTCAACATTCCATTCGCTTCCGACCTTGCGGGCCCCGATACTGAGGATATTCTTCACGCGACCACTGATGCTGTCCTGCGATGGACACACCCCGAAGACGCGCCGGACGACGTCCAGATCCACCAGCTGCCTATTCATGTTCAGAACCTCAACACCCTGCATACAATGTGCCAGGACCTCACCAACGGGCCTCTTCCTGTTGATGCATATGTTCTGTCGACAATGCCCAAGAATGGCAAGGGCCAACAGGTCGCTACCGTCTGTCTCTCGGGTTCTCCAGAGCTGGTCCACAAGAGCCGAGAGACAATCCTGAATGATACCCCCATTTCTCTTGTACGTCCCCTAGGTTCCGTTCCAGGCTATTGCTGTTGTAATTCGAACACCAAATTTAACACACCTAGCAGCGCTGTACTACAATTGACATTGATGGTCATCTTGTTTGCGACCTCAATGCCGGCTTGCTCAAGACTGATGTTACCAACAACCTCGACTACATCTCGAAATTCTGCGGTGTTGATATCTTTCTTCTCGGTCCTAAATTAACCCCTGTCGTTGATGGCATGACTGGTGATGCTGAACTGCGTATGGATCAACGATGGAGAGTTGCTATCTATGGTGACATCCTATCATCTGAACATGCAAAGGCCCGTGTCTTGATCCATATCGATACTCTGGTACCTACTCCCGCTCAATTGTGTTAGATATGTGACCCCTAACTTTTTTTTTTTGCAGCTCGGTCGTATTGTCGATATGACAAAACTTGATGTTTCCTGTCATCAGCTTGTCTGTGGTCGTCATCGTAAGAACATCAAGCTCATCGAATCTTCAACTGGAACTGCTATCTACTTTCCACCTCCGTTCTCTGCAATGTACCGTTACTGTCCTCCGAATGCGACCCGTCGCGATCCCAGTGATATCTTCATCACCGGTGAAACCCCTCAGGCCATTGAACTTGCCAAGCAGAAACTTCACGAAACAGTTCAACGTATCAGGCTTTACGTTAAGGACGTCACAATCCCTGCCGCTAAGATTGACAGTATTCTCCTCGGTCGCTTGGACAAGGTTCGCAAGATTTTGGAAGCCAATGGTACTTTTATCTTGTTCCCCTCTTTGGCCACTCAGCGCAACATGGTTCGTGTCCAAGGTAGCGAAGGACTCCATGTCGAGCGAACCGTCCGGGAGATCATGTCGCTAGTATGTTCACTGAAACTCGAATGTTAATCCTCAACTAACGCTTTTACAGGCTGGACAATTCTATAGTGCGGGCTGGTACATTCAGCATGCCGATGCTAGGCAGTTCCCTGGCCCCCGTGACATGAGGAGCATGCTTGTTGACATCTGTGCTAACTCCGACGCCGACATTTCGTTCGACAGGCTAAACTTCGCCATCACTGGCTCTGATGACGCAGTAAAGTCGGCTCTTCAAGTTATTTCAGAGATGAAATTTGTGTCGCAGTCCCAATACCAAATCCGTGTCAAAATTGAGCTCGCCAATGAGCACAAGGAGTTTGTTAGTGGCAAGAAGAACGGCAAGATTAACAAGATTATGGGACAAAGCAATGTCCAGATCATCTTCGACGGGTTCAATGAGTACAATTTCAACATTGATGTCATGGCAGCGGCATACGACTCTATGAAACAAGGTCTTACACTTGTCGAACAGGAGATGCCTGCATCCATTTCATTCCACGTACCTGATCAGTACCACAAGCGCATTATTGGCATTGGTGGCCAGCACATCCAACGCATCATGAAGAAGCACTCGGTCTTCGTCAAGTTTTCCAATGCTATGGATCGAGGTAAGCTTTGCCTTCACTTAATCGCGAATCTTCTGCTAATGTTCCACCAGGAGGCATGGGTCGGGAAGATGACGACATCAAGGTCGACAACGTTATCTGCCGCACACCTGCGCGCAATGCGCAGAATCTGGATGCTGTCAAGAACGAAATTCTTGAGATGGTTGATCGTGCTGTAAGCGTTAACGTACAAAGAATCTACCAGTTTAATGCTAACGTTAATTTTCAGGATTCTGAGTACACCTCTCAGATTGTCAGTGTCGACCGTCTCTACCATCGCCAGCTGATTGCCAGACTCCCCGAGATCGATGGCCTCGAGCAGAAGTACAACTGCAAGATCAACTTCCCCAGTACTGAGCAGGCTAGTGACGAGGTGACTGTCAACGGCCCCCAATGGCAGGTCCCTCACTGTGTCGACGAGTTCCTGGGCATGGTTCCTGATAAACACGAGCTTGTCCTGGCTAGAACCCCCGAGTTGATCAAATTCCTCGAATCTCCTGAGTTCGTCCACGACCTTGTCCCCAAGCTGAAGAGCCAGCATGAGGTCGACCTCAGCGTTCAGCAGAACACCGATGAGCTCACTGAGGATGGCAAGCCCACCATCACTCTTCTTTGGGGTTTCACTCGTAACAACGCTGGTGGTCTCCGCGATGCTATGGACTTTGTGCAGTCTCAATTCGCAACATCAGGGGCCGAGATCAATATCGTTAAAGGCGCTCTCCCTCGTCCCAAGTCAGACTCGTTCGAAGATTCCCTGCAGTATTTTGACTCCAAGCTTCTGCAGCACGCCCCTGCTCCTGTTGCTGCCGACTCTCCTATCAAGACTGGCTTCGGTGACGAAGTCGCTCGTGAGAGAAGCAGCATTCTTGACCGTCTCAGGAAGCCTGGCAGTATGACTTCGATCTCTTCTTTCTTGGATCGCAGAAAGAACAGCTCTCATTCTGGTAACAGCAACTTCTTCAAGGGCTCCAGCAACGTCTCCAAATCATCACTCATCTCGATCGAATCGACTCGCAGCTTCAACGCCGATCGAAACCCTTGGAACGACAGTGGCGTAAACCTCCCCGATAACGATGATCCTTGGGCTCCTCGGACATTCGGTACGCACATGGACAACAAACTGTCCATTCCTCAACCCGGCGATGTCACGCCTCGCCACAGCACCCGCGCGTCCGGCGACAGCGGACGCCCTTCTACTTCTCATTCAATGAATTCAGGATACCCCGCCCCTATTGGGCCTTTCCGTTAGACTCCCCCGTGTTAGAACCTCCACATGCAAATACCCCCGGCTGGATATACCCTGGCGTAAAAATACCCTGGAACGTCGACTTGTGCATTGGTCGGTTTACGTCTTGCCATGTTTGTTTTGCCTGATTTATGTTTGAGTGCTTTATTGTTTGTTTACGTTGAATTTTTTACTTGTTTATGCAGGATTGACGGTTCTCTCTTGATGACTTGACGTCCACTCCCTATACCCAGTCATGTAACGAAGAGCTGAGACCAAAAAGAAAAAAACGAAGAATACCCCTGGTTGCCGATTGAGATGGATTTTTTGGGACATGATGGATGTTTTTTTGGGGGGGAAGATACCACTGTCGACGAAAATAAGATCGAGAGTCTACCTTTGAAAAAAAGAAGATGACTTATACACGGAGTCAAAGTTGGGTTTGTTTTGGTTGTCATGTGCAAGGCATGAGTTGTCATATCAGAATTGCACAGGGCATACGGATACTCGCTGCATTTGAAGTTGCCAAGGAGGAGGAAAGGGCAGCAAGACAAGTATCTCAGCGAGAGGTCATAAAAAGTTGAGAGCATTGCTGTTGGCAAACCAGATTGAGAAATGACAATGATACCAGCGGCTCGGCCGCAAATGCTCAATGCACGAAGCTTTGTTTCACCACTAAACAATTTCGACATGTTTTGAGAAGCATTGTGAATGAAAACACATGTTGCTTAACTACTTTGGTACCTACACAAGCACATTTGGCTCGTATTCTGCATCTGTTTGTGATACAATATCCCGCGTAGACATGTTCGGTCTGACAATTGTGTTTGGGACTTGAGGCCAGTTCTGATTTCATTTCTTTCGTTCAACCATCGAGCTATCCTCCGTCACCTTAATTTACACATAACTTTTCTATCCACATAACGCTCAAATGTGACACCGAGCTGGAAATAGACTACTGGACTAATTGATCGACAACCAGCGCAGGTCGGCTACCCTACACTTCTCCGCAATGACAACTTTGGCAACAACTAACATTACCCAACTGCACTCTTTGTTCTTTGACCTTTCTAAAGTCGCTCAAGCCTCATCGATCAATCATCTCATCACTGAAATCTTTGAAACACTTCTAGTGATTGCTACTCAGTTTATACCATCACACCACATCTGAACAGCTTGAGGCACTTCAGCAAGCGTTAATCATGTCGCAAGACCAAGACGTGACTACCTCAATCAACAATCTGTCTATCAAGACAAAGGAAGAGCCGGCACAGGCCTCTACAAAGTCTACAACTAAGAAAAAAACCGCGAAGAAGGTCATTGTAGACTCATGGGAGGACGCCGACTCAGATTCGGATTCCGGACCTGAGGACGAGTCAAACAAGCCCACGCCCACTGCAACGCCTGCACCTCCTCCCCCGACGCCTATGTCACCCGTCGGTGATTTGTCCTGGACATCCATGTCAAGTAGCCCTGGCGCTGGCCCTCGAGCTGGAAGTGATCCAGATCGGCGACCAGAGAAAACCGATGCCGTTGCCCGTCGTATGATAGCTGCTGGGCTAGGCCTCAAGGCACCCAAGCAGACAGAGGAACAAAAGGCGTACCAGAGGAGCGTGCGTGAGCAGGAAAAGAAGAAGAGGGAGCAAGACCGAGAGGAGGAAAGGAAGAGACAGGCGGAGACTGAAAAGGCAAAGGCAGCTGTGTGGGAGGATTAGAATTTGAAATGTATTGTATGAGATAGTTCATTCATAATAGTGACTCTCACCAAAGCAGAAAATGACGAGTGAAAGAAAGCGTGACGAGGCTGCAACCAATGCCCAACCAGTATTCAACCATTTTCTTTCTCTACAGCCCAAACTTGGTTCCGCATGTTAGCCACACTGCCGTTTTACGGTTTCCAACATATCAGGAGATTCTGCTGTAACATGCATCTCATGGCCACTCAAGATAAGGATGATGAGGTAGTCAAGGCCTTGATTAAGAAGTGTGTGAGACGCCTCCGCTTACAAGATACGCCAATGAGATGAAGACTCTTGGTAAGGCAGTTTGGTTTCTTTCTGTGCTATTATAATTAAAGAATCAAATTTGTCTAGTAGCCAGGCAACTTAGTACTTGATGAGTACCTAGGTAGGGAGGTATCTATGACATGGTTATGCTCGTCATGATGACAAGAAGCACTACTACAGGTCATATATATATAGAACAAAATTCACCAGGCACATCAGAGACCTTAAGACTCAGAACTAACATGCAGCAGGACCTAAGGGTAGGTACTGAAGAATCGAGTATTCATATAGTGAGCATGATGAATAACGAGGCACGCGAGCTCGGTAGTTGAATATGCCATCGGTTACCAATCTGATAACTTAAACCGAAAGTGGAGTTCGCTGACCGCTGACTAAGGTATAAAAGTTAGCGCAGAACGTCTTAGAAACTGCTTCTGACTCGAAATTTTGGATGATGTCGTCCAGTCGTAGCTTAGTCCGACGTCGCCATTAGAGACATAGATTTAGATTATTAAGTCGCCTCCACCAAAACTGCACTGGTGATGCGGACAATTGCGGCCTACACTAACCTTGCCGACTGCGTCTGATAGAGCTTCTCATCCCATTCTTATCTTCTTTTTTACACATAATTCCTCTTCCCTAATTGTCCCTTTTTTCATTACAAGCTGCCCACCGCGGGGAGCTTCTATCTCATCCTCTTTACTCCAATCCTAACTTTAGCTCCGTATTCGCTTTAGAGCATCGCATCATAGCGCATCACCCACCATGATTCCTCGTTCACGACACTCGGGACGCCTCATTCTCGAGCGCTCTCTTGTCCATGCAACACGAGCCTCTTCCGAAGCCGCCGCTGCTCGGTGGACTTCTTCCCCCGCCTACCGCAACCGTCACATCTGCGGTCGCCGGCTCCCCGCTATCCAGCCGCGGTTAGTCGCTGCAGCTTTCTCAACGTCCGCCCGAGTCGCCAAAGAGAAGGACAACAGTGACAAGGGCTTCTTCGAGTCTGCGATTGAGCCTTTAACCGAACCCTTGTCCGAGGAGGAGGCCAAGGCGAATGTAGAGAACAAGCGCAAGGAAGGAGATGGAACGATATTGGCCGAAGCGAAGAACCCAGGCCCTGACTCACCAGGGTCTGGAAAAAACGACAGCGGCAGTCAATCGCAGGACGGGAAGGCAGGTAGTGCCGCAGGAGGTGGTGGCTCAGGATCAGGTGGTGACAACTCGGGTGGTGACGGAGGTCGTCGTGGCCGTAAGCCTTCTTCCGAGAAGGCTCTCCAGAAACCCGTAGTGCCTGAAGTATATCCTCAGGTTCTGGCAATTCCTATCGCCCGAAGGCCGCTTTTCCCTGGTTTCTACAAGGCTATTACCATTAAGGATCCCGAGGTGGCCAATGCAATCACCGAATCGATCAAGCGTGGTCAGCCGTACGTTGGAGCTTTCTTGTTTAAGGACGAAAACGAGGACGAGGATGTGATTCGAAACCCCGAAGACGTCTATGACGTCGGTGTTTTCGCTCAAATCACAAGTGCTTTCCCTATCCATGGCCAAGAAGGTGCTTTGACTGCCATTCTGTATCCCCATCGCCGTATCAAACTGTCTAGCCTGCTACCACCTGGTGGCCAAGACACCACTAAGAAGCCTGACTCTAAGAACGATTCCAAGACCGAACCTACACCGGAACCGATCCCTCAGAAGCCAGCTGAAGAGGAAGCTACACCCGAGAAGAAGGGCGATGTTGTCGCTAGCTTCGAGGAGAGCGCTGTTGAGAAGAAGCCTGATCAAGTTGCTGAGAAGTACGAGCCAACATCATTCCTCAAGAGATACCCTGTCAGCCTGGTCAACGTCGAGAACCTCGTCGATGAGCCCTACGATCCCAAGAGCCCCGTCATTCGCGCTGTCACCAACGAAATTGTTAACGTTTTCAAGGAGGTTGCTACAATGAACAATCTGTTCCGAGACCAGATTTCTACCTTCTCTATGAGCCAATCTACTGGAAATGTTACATCAGAACCTGCTAAGCTTGCCGATTTTGCTGCTGCTGTGTCTTCAGGGGAGCAAAAGGAGCTCCAAGAAGTCCTTGGGTGCTTAAATGTCGAGGAGAGGATGCAGAAGGCTCTTGTGGTGCTCAAGAAAGAGCTCATGAATGCTCAGCTGCAGTCCAAGATTAGCAAGGACGTGGAGAATAAGATTAGCAAGAGACAGCGAGAGTACTGGCTTATGGAGCAAATGAAGGGTATCCGCCGTGAGCTTGGCCTCGAGTCTGATGGCAAAGATAAGCTTGTCGAAAAGTTCAAGGAGAAGGCGAACAGTCTTGCCATGCCCGAAGCTGTACGCAAAGTCTTTGACGAGGAGCTTAACAAGCTCGCTCATCTCGAAACCGCTGCTTCTGAGTTCAACGTGACAAGAAACTATCTCGATTGGCTTACCCAAATCCCCTGGGGCAGAAGGAGTGCCGAGAACTTTGGCATTCCTCACGCTGTTAAGATCCTGGATGAGGATCACCACGGCTTGAAAGATGTCAAAGACCGCATATTGGAGTTCATCGCCGTTGGCAAGCTTCGAGGCACTGTTGAGGGTAAGATTCTCTGCTTTGTCGGACCTCCTGGTGTGGGTAAGACGAGTATCGGAAAATCTATTGCTCGTGCTCTCAACCGAGAATACTACAGATTCAGTGTTGGTGGTCTCACGGATGTTGCTGAGATCAAGGGTCACCGAAGAACCTACGTCGGCGCTTTGCCTGGTCGTATGATCCAGGCTTTGAAGAAGTGCCAGACCGAGAACCCTCTAATCCTGATTGACGAGATCGACAAGATTGGCAGAGGCTATCAGGGTGATCCTTCATCTGCACTGCTCGAGTTGCTCGACCCCGAGCAGAACAGCTCCTTTTTGGACCACTACATGGATGTCCCCGTGGACTTGTCCAAGGTTCTGTTCGTGTGCACTGCCAACATGACCGACACTATCCCTCGCCCTCTTTTGGATCGAATGGAGCTCATTACCCTTTCGGGCTATGTTGCTGATGAGAAGATGGCCATTGCTCAGCGCTATCTTGCCCCTGCTGCTAAGGAGACTGCCGGACTCCAGAACGCCGATGTCACATTGAGTGAGGAGGCTGTTGAGGAACTCATCAAGTCGTATTGCCGTGAGTCTGGTGTCCGAAACCTCAAGAAACAGATCGAGAAGGTATACCGAAAGTCTGCCCTTAAGATCGTCCAGGAGCTTGGCGAGGAGGTTCTACCTGAAGAGGAGGCTCTTACTGAAGAAGGCAAATCTGCACTTGAGGAGGCTGAGAAGAAGAGCAGGACTGAGGTTGCTGCCGAGGAGGGTAAGGAGGCTAAGGAGTCCAGCTCGAACGAGACTGGCGCAGCCACGGAGAAGCCTCGCAAGGCTCTCAAGGTTCCCGACTCCGTCCACGTCGTTATCGGCAAGGATAACCTCACTGACTACGTCGGCCCACCTGTCTTCACCTCCGACCGTCTCTACGAGGTCAGCCCTCCTGGTGTGTCCATGGGTCTCGCTTGGACACAACTTGGCGGCGCTGCCATGTATATCGAGTCCATTCTTCAAGCTCCTCTCCGACCTTCTACGCGACCTCACCTTGAAATTACTGGTAACCTTAAGAACGTCATGAAGGAATCCACAACCATCGCATACTCTTTCGCCAAGTCCTTTATGGTTAAGCAGTTCCCTGACAACCATTTCTTCGATAAAGCTAAGATGCATCTCCACGTCCCAGATGGAGCTGTCTCTAAGGATGGCCCATCGGCTGGCATTACCATGACTACTTCCCTCCTGTCGCTTGCTCTCGATGCTCCTGTCAACCCCACAGTTGCCATGACTGGTGAGATCACACTCACCGGAAAGGTGCTGCGTATTGGCGGTCTCCGTGAAAAGACTGTTGCTGCTCGACGCGCTGGCTGCAAGACCATCATTTTCCCCAAGGACAACATGTCTGATTGGCTGGAGCTCCCCGAGGTATGTTTATTCTAATAACTCAAAATTCCGATGAAAATGATGCTTACAACTACTTATAGAACATCAAGGAGGGCCTTGAAGGCCACGCCGTGGCTTGGTACCCTGAAGTCTTCGACCTCGTCTTCCCCAACATTGATAAGGAGCAGGCCAACAAGTGTAAGGTCTGCGAGTGGAAGGCTCAGCAGAAGAAGAGTGATGCCGAACCTGCTGAAGAGGAGGACTGATCACCGAACGCACACAGCGTTCTTGTTGATACACTCTAGCTATGCAGCTGGTGCCTCACACTAGATTAAAAAAGAGCTGGTGTAAGGACAGCTGCAGGGCATTATTTGAGAGGCGTTTGGGCATGGGGTGAGAAATTAGATGAAAGATATAAAGACTCCTACTCTTGTTGTTACCAATATGTGGACATTGTACTATTAGAAGCATGCATTAGTGGTTTATTTTGGGGGCATAAGGCAGCGTATAGTTGACGCCTCCATGTATAATTGTACATGTATGAAAATGACATACGTCATCCTACTTTACTATTCAGGGTGTAATTTTGCAAAATTACTATGGCCCTCACAAGCCTCATTTATGCTAGTAACAGCACGTGGGTAATATCATGTTTGGGAGGTGTAGTTCGAGGCCTGCAATGTGGTTGCAGCTTGGAATGTAGGGTACTTTGAGGGTTTCAACAGGCTATCTATCCTAGAATCATATTATCGGTTGAGCTTTGGACCAATGGGTCGGAGCAGGAATAATAGGTTGTCTCCCTGTGATCTTGGACTACTTTGCTTCCGGACCTGATCCCTTCCGAGTGACTTGATTCTGCCTTTCCTCGATGGCTAAAACATTGTTTTTATAAGATCCGCTTCTCGGTCCATGGCGCGGCGGGATCGACGGGTCCAGGCACGGCACGAGCCTAGCTAAGTATAAATAGATATTTGGCTGGACAAAGAACAACAATGGCACTACAGTTTGAAATTCTATCTTCAGTCTCTCTCGTCATCACAACACTCGACACTATCGCAAGCGTCAAGACAAAAAAAAGAAGATACCGTGCTTCGTAGGAGCGACTAAAGTAAGCGATCCGAGACAAATCTGCCGGTGCAGCCACCTTACAAGGGCCAGTTGGCACCCAACCGAAGGTCTCGAGAAATCTGGAAGGCCGTTCGTACATATGCATATGTACCGGAAGTGTGTCGCGACCCCATTGCTTGCATGGCGAACCGACAGCCTGTCAAGACTAGGTAGCCTCACTCAAGAATTGCCATTCTGATTGATGCTGCTGTGCTGCACTAATGCCTGACCCCACGCGAGGCTCTTTGGGGATCTTGGCTGGTGGATTGGGCCTCAGTTCACGTAAAGCTGAAAGCATCTCCAGTCCCTGTGTGACGTGACCACTTCAACAATTGAGACGAGAGAGAAGAAAGTCGAAAGTTTGACAAACCAAGCAAATAGGTAAGCTTAGGCATTTCCTTCCTGGGAGAGGTGCCTGATGGTGTGCGCGGTTTGGAGGATCCAAGATGGAAGAGAGCAAAGTCGCATTGGACACGTTCATTACAGTGTAATTGGATGGGAACGGTCTGCTGGACGGATAATGTTGCGTATCGCGTCCTCGTTGGCGAATCGTACAAGGGTCCAAGTCAGAGTTTGATACGACAATTGCTCTGCTGCGCTGCACGCTGTTCGAATGCTCGCTAGTTAGCCGTACAGTACGACTTCAAGCTTGAACATCCAAACATCCTCTCGTGTAATCCATTACATGCAGTGCCTCGAATTTACTGTTCTGCCCATCATTCGAGTTTGCTTGACATATGCCATTCACAAATCAAACCTAGCTAGCCATTGTTCGCCTTGAAATGGGGGGCCTAGAACGTCCATCTCGCAATGGTTACCATCCAGGAGTTGTGGAATAGTTATTGCGGTGTGCGACCGGTCAGCCCTTTCGTGATGCCTATGATGATGGCGTATGCATTGGATTATTATGCGTCTCGTCGTGCGAGCTTGAGAGTCAGCAGCAAAATGACGCACGTTCATCAATGCATTCATTCTTCGGCACGACACGCATGCGCTTTTCCTTGAGCCAATGCCAAATTGTGTAGTTCTCGGATGTAATACTCGGTTAGTTCCTAGGATGACTCCGACCCTTTGTTACCAATGGTGTGGTTCTAAATTGTAGCCGAGGGTCAAGATGCACAGTGAAGCTGTCACGATCTCTGTTTTGAGCAGGAGACTTGCTTGATAGGCGTTGATGGATCATGACGAAGCTAATTTAGTAGATACTTAGTAGTTTTGATCAGGTGCCTTCACTTCAGGTAGTGTGAAAGTCAGTAATATTTCTGATGTGGAAGTGGATGTCTAAACTGCCATATTTCTATAGAGAGAGAGGAGCTTTTGATATGCCTGCGCTTTCTTTTTGCATATTGACTTAGGTACTAAGGTAGGCAAATATTGCCTGAGAATTGTGAAATGCAAAGTTGTTTCCTCCATCCGCATGATACAAACAGACTCTGCACATTATGCTACCAACTCTAAAAAAGAATGGAACCGTGCACTCTCGCTCTTTCACATCACTACTAAGATAATTCAGTGCCGATTATTTGGATGTCCGATCCGCTCACAATTCGAGTCTTGAAGCCTGACCAGGACACTTACACTCACGCTCTCCGTGCCTAACCTAACAATGCATCACCGCCTTCCCCTGCGCTGAAGCAAACGTAAACTCCCGTCGTGTCTAGCGTCGATGAAATGGGACGAGACAAGGGCATCTGAAAGGGGCCAACTCATCGATCGTTCCCCACCAACGAGCCGTCCACCGTCACCGTATCTCTTTCTCTTTCTCGAAAGGATGACACTACAGCCCGCAGACCAGCCAGGCGAGACCACAACTTGATTGCCATGGAAGACAATGCTTGCCTAACAGGGTCGTCTGGCTTAGTAGTTTTTGGAGATGAAAAGTTCCAGCATGGTGGGATGAATGAGCCATCGTTGCAACGCCCATGTTCAAAAAGCTATGTGCAAATGTCGTTAAGTCAAGCAATGACCCCTGATAGTCCCCGGCAAGTCTGGGGCAAAGTACCACCACAGCCCTGCGCTGACATCTGGGTTTGGGCAGTGGTGGCTTTGTTCTGATCTGTTCTGCTTTGCGTTGCAGCGTCAAGTGAGCAGTCGCACACATGCTATGTGTAGCAGTTCATTGCATCCAGCCCCTTCACAGGGCGGTCCGGCCAGAGCGTCATCAAGGCACAAGCTTGGCCTTTACAAAAGGAATCACACGCCGTTAGGGATGTTCTTGTACAGGTGGTAGTGTGGCTCAGGCTCCTAAAGAGGCCCAAAGCAATCAAGGCCTAACCACTAAACTAAACGTCAGAAGCCAGCGCCTCCTCCGCCCGCTCCGCCCGTCCCCGTGTCGTCCCGCCGCGACTAAGAGCCAACTATCCACTCAGCCCACACACACTCATGTTCAGTCAGAGTCCACATCCACCACTATTGCCGCCGCTGCGTGCCCGTTTTAGGCTTTAGACCTCATCGTTACCTACCATCCATTGAATATCAACAGGGCGTCCATCGCAACTCCATCTAAACCATCTTCTGCTGCCTCAGGCTTTTTTACTACATCTTACCCGACCAATTCTTACTCACGCATCACGATAGTTTCTCAATGCTTTAAAGATTCCAACGCACTGACTGATATTAATTACGCCTCCGGCTTCGCTACCCGTGTGTTCGACCGCTCATCCAGAAGACCCGCTTCTCACCGACCGTTGCATTATCCCAGCCTCCCCAGGCAGATATACCGACTGCAGCAACAACTTTCTTTTTGCTTGTTTTTGTATGGACCAAGCAGTGAGAACTTTCTCATCTTGTTTCTCTAGTCGCGAATCCCCTTCTTTCATTGACGAACTGGAGGCATTTCTTGGTGTATTTGGTGGTCTTTCACATTGATATTTGTTGCTGGGTGGCATATTTCACCGTTGCCATTTCATCAACGTTTCCCGTCTACACGGTAGCTGTTTCCCCATACCCTTCCCAGAAACTTTTTGTTTCTATAACGAGCACACGTTGTGAAACGATACGGCATAGTGTATGCGTTACCAGATACCGACTTACCATTGTGCTGCCGTCACTAAGTAACAATCGAATCATTACCTTTTCTGACACATCAGCCTGGCTTGAGACCGACACCAATTGTTAGTTGTGCTTGAACGCAGAAAAACGTATACAGTCGCATTGTCGCGGCCATGGCTCAGGCCGGCGTAATACCGTCCGAGCCATCGCAACCACTTCATACACCACCAACGACACTATCCGGTCCCCATGGATTCTTTCGAAAGCTCTTTGGCAGGCAGAGTGGGAGCGGAGCTCCGTCAAAACCTGTAGAGCAACCCAAAGACATTCAACATGAAGACGAATCAACTGACACCAACAAGGGCGGGCTGATCAGTCGAATGTCTCGAAGGGTTGTACCAGGGTTACCTCGAGCGCAGACGTTCAAGCGACAAATATCAGAAAGAAGGACTAATCTATCACCGGTTCAACCAACGCCAGACGAAAGACGAGCCGTGTCTATGGATAGACGCTCTACCAGAGCACGGAGTTCATCAGCTCAACCCGCAATCAACCCCCGTCTCAGCGCCCCAAGCTTTCTTGCTTTCCCCTTGGACGAAACCCCGCGATTTGTCCCTTCAATATCCGTCGATAACGTGGCAGATATAGCTTCCCAAGACTCTACCGCAGAATCCTTGCACCGGGATGACGATGTTACGCTTGCCGACGAGTGCCCGGTACAGGACACACTCTCTACTACAGATACCCATTCTATATCAGCATCACAGTATGAAGCCCTCATCCACGAGGAGCTCGAAAAGACTTGGATCTTGAATCTCAGCATGCACTTTCGTGATCGATCGAGGCGGGAGAAATTCTTTGTCACATATCGTGAACGTGATCATCTTTGGCGGCGTGTAACAATCTCGCTGGATTATCGAGATGCGCCTCCAAACTCATTAGAGATGGATCTGATCCACACGCACTTCCAACGAGAGAAAAGCGCAAAGATTTACGAGGCCATCCGGGAAAGCTTACGGGACATTCAATTTTACGACACTGTAACAAACCTGAAGCTTCAGACCACTGATGGCAGGCTTCACGTCCACGTGGTTGAGGACGGAAACGTAGGTGCACATGGAGAAACCACCAAGACTAGAGCTAACAGCTGTCAGGAAATCATCCAATACCCAACTGTTTCTCAGATCAAGCACCTAGGATGCCGTCGCATTCGGGAGCGGGATATTGTATTTGAATCGCACATGTCTGGATTTGTCTACAAGGTCAATGTTAATGGCCACACACTCATTAAGAAGGAAATCCCAAGCCCTGACACTATAGACGAGTTTCTTTATGAGATCAACGCCCTTAACGCACTACGATTCTCACGCAATGTCATCCACTTCTACGGCGTTGTGGTGGACGATGATGATCAGCACGTGAAGGGACTTCTCATCAATTATGCGGACCAAGGAGCTCTGATTGATGTCATATATGAGCATTGTAAAGATGGCGATTATGGTCTGCCGTGGACGACAAGGGAGAAATGGGCCCGGCAAATCGTGGAGGGGTTATCCGACATCCATGAATCTGGATTTGTACAGGGCGACTTTACCTTGTCCAACATCGTTATAGATGGATATGGCGATGCCAAAATCATTGACATCAACCGGAGGGGATGCCCAGTAGGATGGGAGCCTCCGGAAGCGACACCGCTCATCGAGAGCAACCAGCGCATTACGATGTACATTGGCGTCAAATCGGATCTATACCAGCTAGGCATGGTTCTGTGGGCTTTGGCAGCGCAAGAAGACGAGCCGGAAGCCCAGGGACGACCCTTGATACTCGGCCCCGAAGTGAACATTCCAGACTGGTATCGACAGATGGCTGAAGTCTGTCTGAGCGATGACCCGCGCATGCGGCTTCAAGCAGCTGCGTTACTGGAAATGTTTCCTCGACCAGGAGAAAGTGAAGGCCGCGGCCAGCTTAATCCTCCGGAATCAATGGTAGACGAAGGCTACACTTTGCAACAGTACCTGGGTGACGGATACCATCCAAACAACGTCCCGCACATCGCGACGATTGAGCCATCCAGCGACTGGTCATATGTGAACCAGTCACGTCAGGACACAAGTCCTGTCAGGTACGAACCGTATCGCTATACGCGCGGTCGCTCTCCTCCCAGCCCCTTACCAAGTAATTGCAATGATTATGATTCCCCTCGAGTGTCATACGACGTTGCTGCATGGGCAGCGAATCAAAACATACCCTCGTCATACAGTGATGTAGGACCCGATGGAACACCGGTTGATGAGACACCTGTTGCGAACAGAGCAGGGCTCATTGATTCTGATGCGTTGACGGCACCTGACTCAACTATGGGGAAAAGAGAGACACCAGCCACTTCGACGACGACGCCAAGTCCGACCCGATGCGCGGATAGCGTGCATAGCAGAGCCCTTCCAACTACCGATAAGGCACCTTTGGTCCAGGAAAAGGAACAGAGCATGGGTAACGACAAAGGGAACGTAGAAGTTCCGCATCGAGAGTTGGCCGCCAGTGCGACAAAGCCAGGAAATATCAGCCCAGGCGACAACGATACTGTGGTCAGGGATCGCCAGCAAGCCAGGAAGAAGGATGAAATGGCAAAAGACGATGTAAGAACACACAAAAATGTTATTCCGACAGAAAAAAGAGCCGGACTTGTTGAAAGCGAAGAAGTCAAAGTGGCGCGAGCCTCGCGGAATCCTCAAAAGAGCTTGGAGGAGTTGCCTAAGAACGACGACAGAGCGAAGGAGATCCAACCCCCCCAGGATGGGAAAAAAACAGAAAATCACCAGACGACGTCCGTAGACGAGAAAGACGTCCCAGACGAAAAGGCAGAGGCAAAGGTGGAAGAAGCCACAGCAAAAAGGCAAGGGTCCACAGCACCTGGTGCCTACCAAACCACACCTGGCTGTACTAAGAAGGAAGAGCTGGATGCCGGAAAAGCAGACAGAACTCCGGAAAGAGAGGCGACTAACGACCACGTCAAGAGCTTCGGATTCTCAAAAACAACTGAGGACCCGTGTCTATTGGTTCGTGATAAGCCGAGTCAAAAGAAGCACACAAATTACGACAAATCCACGGGAGCGAAACCTCCTCGCGGAGTATAACGAATGTCCACGACATGACATGATGAAGACCCAGTTTGTTTCTATTTGCATTGGTTTTTTTTATGATAGTATATTTTTTCGTTTATATTAGTGCATAATGGGTAGGCATTCTGCATAAAAGGGCGCAATTTACGTGTGTTGGTAGTTTGTAAGATTCTCTTTGTTTAATTTAGCAATTGAAGAAAAGCTGCGATTTTGCTTTCAATGTACATCCGATATAGATAGTATACCGATTGCGTAACTCAACTAATTGTACTTGGTCTGTACTCTGCAAAGTTCTGGTTGGCGTACTCGAGGTGAAACACACTTATAAGTTATGACTTGATATATATGTTCACCTGATGCAAAGAACGAGCTTCCAGTTGTCGGTTTTTGTGCTATCGAGAAGCTACAGTGTCTTGGATATGTGAAAACCGGGGCCAGTTTGTTGTTCACTTCGTCACCAGCATAGAAACTGCTGACTAAGAGCTTCGAAAGCTAAAACGTACCTCCGCCACAAGAAGGAAATAATTATTCTGGAAACCCATCCCATCAAGATCTAGTTAAGTATGTGTCACGTGTGTCGTTAGGAATATAGAATAGGTACATAAAACATGCGTTATTTCTGCCTGAGGCTATAATGGCAAACAAAGGCAAACTTGGAGGCGACTATGGAACAGCTTGGCTTGGCGAATACCGATCTTTTTCAGTCTTTCCCCAACAGAAACACAAAAGCTGGGGGAGACGGGAGTCTAGGGTGTCGAGATACGTATTACCCCTGCTCGGTCTCGGAACAAAGGGAATATAGAGCAGGACCGGGAACTGGTACTCTACAGTACCAATGAGGAGAAACAGAAAGCGACAATTCCATGCTGGGGACGGTTATTGTGTATGTATTCTAGCCGAGGGTCTAGAGATTGGAACCCAATAACTGACCCATGGATAGTCGTGTCAGGTAATGAGCAAATGGGCCGAGGCAGGCATCGTTCGATCTGGGGTTCAGAGGGGTACATAGGATCTGGTTCATGATTGACCACCGCACGTTTCGCTGTAGGGCTGGGTAAGGAAGAGAGATGTGTTGAAGGATTCTACGCGACTGGCAAGAGGAAGAGAGATTCAACAATTCTTTGAGATAAAGAATGTGGTCTGAGGTTCTGAACTAGACATCAAAGACTCAAGTACATGGCATGATATCATCGGGACTTGACGGCGCTGCAACTGTGTTCCAAAGTGATGTGAGCCAAGGAATCCCTTTCATCGAACAAATATTCGGTATCAAACCGAGTGTGCACCGTATTTGTGAAAGCTGCGCAGGAGGGGGCGTTGGGCCCAGATCTTTAAGATAAGCGTGGAAGCGTCGACATCAGAACTTGGACGGGAGTCAGTCTCGGCATGCCCGGCCAGCCGGCATGGAAACGGTACGTCTGCGTCGATATACACGGGAACAACTGCATTAGGGTCAGTTTGCCACTATAATTCAGTACATAGTAGTCAATGCACTGAAGTTTGACCGTTATTTTGTGTGATATAGAGGCCAGTACGGATACAGTACCTTATTACCTGCGGCGATCCCCCAGAAAGAAATGGTATGTAGCTCCAAGTAAGTTAATGACAGCCTCTATTATTGTTATCGGACCCTTTGAACCAACAGTCATGTCAGCCTAGATCCAGGAACTCACTGTATCCAATTCTGGCAAATAGAATCATTCTGTTTTATTTCCAAGAATTAGTGGAGCTGATGAATTTTTTAAGCCTCCCGAAGGAAAGGAAGAAAAAGAAAAAAATCGACGTCGATTCGATCCATCCACCAAAGCCCGAGCTTCAGGCGGCTCCGGCTCTTCTTGTGGGAGCTACCCCTGCAAGGCACGACCGGCTTCCCTTTAACGCCTTGCCTCTTCCAGATTTGCAGGGCTAGGAGTGAAGTAGGTACAGAGTTGGGAGGTATCTTTTCTGATAAAACTAGTGAGACAGTACACAGTGGAATGTATGAATCCTGAAGGTTTGCCTGAAAGGGTATCTAGCCGAGCCCCACAGCCAATTGGAGCCGCCAAAAAAGTTGTTGGGGAAAGGGTGGGTACGGATCTTGAAATGGAAGCAACGAGGGAAAACGTGTTGAGGCGAGGAAGGAAGGCAGGAAGTTGTGTTCGACGTCGACCTACAAGACCCAGGCCTCAATCACAGTCCCAGTCTTTCGTGTTAGTGCGACTTTTGAATGATGGATATGGATGTCCAAGCGACGAGTGACAACGCGACGTCGCCCATCAGATCAGTCGTCGAATACGCTGCGGCGAAATGGTCAACACAACAAATTTCTATCATGGGCTGATTTAATGGCATCATTGTTTTCTCCAAGGGTCAGAGGATATGGAAGATCTCGGTATATATCTTAGATGGGAGTGGGGATGGATATAGCATATCGTAAGGTATTGTATTGTAATCTGATATACAGTGGCTATTAAACGTTGGAGCACTTACATGTAGCTGAGGACTGTACCAAATCAGTGATTTGAAGAGAAGACCATATCACGACGCATTAAGTACGTATCGGTACTGGAATCAAGAGACACAAAAGTATTGTCTCGCTTTTTGTCTGATGATCGTCAAATTCCCCATGATATCCGTGTGCGTGAATGTCAACAAAACAAACCCTTGAATATGTGCAGTAATGTGCAGTAATAGTACAAGCCAATGTCACTTTCCTTTATTCATGATACCTCACTCTCTGCCACTCAACCTTGTGCGAGACGGGATGGATTGTTACTAGGAATCTATCGGAACGAAAAGACGGGACTGGTCCATACCTACCTTAGACTGGTATTGACGGTCCCGTCGGTTAGGTCGTGATGTGAAGTGAAGTGCAGTTGCCTTTTTTTTTCTTTTCCGCCTGTCCATATCCCCAATGGATTTCCCCCCCTTGTCACTAAGTTTACGGTGGGGTGTGCCACATACGCAAGATTCAACCTCCAACCTTCACACTCACATCAAGAATGTCGACGTACAGGCATATGCTTCTGATAAGAAGAATGCGCCATTCATTCTCATCAATCTTCACAAGCAAAGGTCTCTGTTCCAATTGAAACGCCGAGGTTTGCAAAGAAATCGTGTCAATATTGCATCATGACATCGTAGACAACAGATTGCGCCTATCAGTTGAACTTCAACAGAATACAAGCTTGCCCCAACATACAATCCAAAGATTCCAGATCATAGCATCAAGAGCTCACAGGCTGGGTACCTCTATTCCATCGTCTGATCTTGTATTGTCGCTCCATCGCGATAGACACTGGCAAACACCTGGCCTTGGCTGTTTGAAAGCTCATTTGCCTCCGGACTTCAGTCAGGGTCGTCAACTCACAAACCCCAGCTCGTCTGTTCGTGCCTCCCCCAACCTTGAATTCGCCGCTGCGACAAGGCTTATCCGTCAAAGCTCCACCTTGAACCTAGAACTGAACTCGTCTTTTCTTTGCCTCCTCACTGAAAGACGCTGTATTTCCACCACAGAGACCCTCTCTCCACTTGGCCCTCCACTTGTCTCACATTTCACACCTCACACCCACACGAATCAGCTTTCACCCCCCTCCCCAGTCTCTACCGCTTCCTCTTCCTACCTATCCTCTTCGCCCAGCTCCGACGAGGGTCTGATAGTATAAAGCCCTTTTAGAGTCCACCACCTCAGCCTGGGTTGATTTCCTTCTCTCGAACATCCCCCTTCAATCCTTATTCCTCCCTCTTCACCTTTTGTTTAGGATATCTGTTATCCTAAAAGGGTTCATTCTTCACCCTTCACTCTTGCGAGTAACCACAAGCCCTTGGTACTCGTGTGTTGGGATTATATTAAAGTCGACGATATTTGCCATCGCCAACTCCAACAACCCATCGGCAACTCAACCGACATGGCGACAGCTACTGCTGCGGGCAAGAATGCCTCGCCATTCCCTGATGGCACCAAGGACTATGTCCCTCTCCGAGCCGGCGCTGCTAAGAAGGACACCAACAAGCCTCACATCTCCGACACTCCCATGACCTGGAGCAACTGGCCCCAGCACATCAACTGGCTCAACACAACACTTGTTGTTTTCGTTCCTTTGATGGGCTTCATCTCCGCCTACTGGGTTCCTCTCCAGCTCAAGACCGCTCTCTGGGCCGTTTTCTACTATGTCCACACTGGTCTCGGAATCACTGCTGGTAAGTTACATCGCCGAGGCAATTATTGTATAACTCCCGAATTCGAAACTGACGCTTTCCAGGTTACCACCGAATGTGGTCTCATTCCGCCTACAAGGGCACCACTCCCCTCAAGATTTACCTTGCTGCTGTCGGCGCCGGCGCCGTCCAGGGCTCCATTCGATGGTGGTCATATGGCCATCGCGTTCACCACCGATACACCGATACCGAGAAGGATCCCTACTCCGTTCGCAAGGGTCTCATGTACTCCCACATGGGCTGGATGGTCCTCAAGCAGAACCCCAAGCGCCAGGGCCGAACTGACATCACTGATCTCAACGAGGACGCCGTAGTCGTCTGGCAGCACAAGAACTACATCAAGTGCGTTCTCTTCATGGCTCTTGCTTTCCCTGCTATCGTTGCCGGTCTTGGCTGGGGTGATTGGTGGGGTGGTCTTGTCTATGCTGGTATCCTCCGTGTTTGCTTTGTCCAGCAGGCCACCTTCTGTGTCAACTCTCTTGCTCACTGGCTCGGCGACCAGCCTTTCGATGACCGCAACTCTCCTCGTGACCACGTCATCACCGCTCTCGTCACCCTTGGTGAGGGTTACCACAACTTCCACCACGAATTCCCCTCCGATTACCGCAACGCTATCGAGTGGTGGCAGTACGACCCTACCAAGTGGAGCATCTGGCTCTGGAAGCAGCTTGGTCTTGCCTACGAGCTGAAGGAGTTCCGCGCCAACGAGATTGAGAAGGGCCGTGTTCAGCAGCTCCAGAAGAAGCTCGACCAGAAGCGTGCCACCCTCGACTGGGGTATTCCTCTCGAGCAGCTTCCCGTTGTTGACTGGGACGACTTCGTTGCCCAGTCTAAGGCCGGAAAGGGTCTTGTTGCTATTGCCGGTGTTATCCACGATGTTACCGACTTCATCAAAGACCACCCAGGTGGCAAGGCTCTCATCAACTCCGCCATCGGAAAGGATGCCACTGCAATCTTCAACGGTGGTGTTTACCTTCACTCCAACGCTGCCCACAACCTTCTGTCTACCATGCGCGTTGGTGTCCTCCGTGGTGGTTGCGAGGTTGAGATCTGGAAGCGTGCTCAGTTTGAGAACAAGGATATTACCTACATGAACGACTCTGCCGGCCAGCGCATCATCCGTGCTGGTTCTCAGGTCACCAAGATTGTCCAGCCTGCTGCGAGCGCTGATGCTGCTTAAGTAGTACGACAATTATCATAACGACGAGAGGATGAAAAGGATAATTAAGGGATGTGCGATATCAGGAATATGAGAAGCGTCATGTCATGAAGACAAGTCGTTGAAAGGGTGTGGAGATATAGTCAGCCACAGTCACATGTCAGAGGCATGAACTGTCTGACGCCACACCCATCCTGACGAGAAGGATACGAAAAAGCACAGGACGTTTTTAAACGCGAAATCATAAAATCGACTCATGAATGGCGTTGGGGGGTTTCTTTGTTTCTTTTTTAAGACTGCCAGACTTGCATGGAATACCAAGAGCAGATAGTCAAAACAAACCGATGAGAGCATACGGACCGGTAATTGGTTCCGAAGATAGTATAACTACTCGAAAAATACAACTTTTTGAATATTATAAAGTTTCCCGTAATGAAGTGTGAAGCATGCACAATCTAGATAGTGGGTGGCAGAAAAAATGACCTCTAAGCTTTAGGATACAAAAATGAAGGAACTAAGCCTCTAGTCTAAATGCCATAAACCGACCTACTAGTTTTGTCATCCACACATCGAGCGGCCATTTCTTCTGATACCCTGAGGACAATCAACCATTTGTTCTATTGAAGTGACATCGAAATAAATCTGTGCGTTGGCCCACATCTGATACAAAGGTAGCATAATACCCACGACGTCACAGCATCTGTGGTTTTCGGATGATGAGGGAGGAGCTTTGTCTCGCTGGGATAGTACTGTTGGTTAAGGTCACTCTCATCTTTTCTTTATAGGCTAACAATGTATGTGCATGTAACAATTAGCACGCACATACATATGAATTTCAATCATCACAGTCTTTTCTTGTTAGAGTGGCGGTCAAACATACATGTCCGCTTGTAGCAAGAGACGATTGACTCCATTCCAAAAGAGCATATTCTAAAATACCTGTCCATAGTGAAACCGCGACTATCAGAGATGTATGCTCTTTTAGCATTCCAACTCTAAAACCACCTTCAGTGCTATTTAGCACTGTAGTTGTTAGAGACACAATGTACTTTGAAAAAGCGTTTAAGCAAATGAAGTTGTTAAAAGGGAAGCCACCATAGCGTGAACCGGGCTCGGCTCCTGATTAGGTTCGCTTTGAGATTGGCCAGAACAATTATCAATGGCCTTGTCGACAGAAGATTCACTTGATACGATCATAGCCACAGGGAGGTATTCTAGTGCGGACGCTATCCACTGCTTCTCAATAGCGACGCTCATAGCTCGGACGACCAGTGAATGAGCTATGTTGCTTGCTACTGCTGTGCAACATATGTGTTGGACATCCGGAGCCGGAGCTGGTGAGTAGGGCAAGTAGCAGCTGGAGTGTATCTACTACTTTCCCCTGGATATGTGTCGAATGCAATCAGGAACTGAGAGGACGCTCCTGGCGTCAGGTGAAGTCCTGGCCTCTTCAGCTGCCTGATAGCATGATCAAGGGTCTGAGCGAGGAGTATTGGACCAGGACTCAGACCTCAAGTATGCTGAGGTCACCGCGGATCTGTGCTAGCTGGTCCTTATTTCGCTTCAAGAAGCTGAGACTACATCTTTTGATCCCAGCAAGCTCATGGGGTGGCCATACGTGCCTTCTGCACCGCCAACTCGGAGCTCTTGGCCCATGCGCCATTAGGCGTCTGGCGATAGCACAGCAGCCGCCCATCATCACCAGTGCTGCCCAGAATATGACCATCATCATCGAAACCAACACGCCATACGGGTGTGCGATGATTGTCAAGCTTGGATATCTCTGCAAACTGGTGTTTGACCTGGCCTGGTTGACCCGACCATTGTCGATCATTGTGGGAACCAGACTTTGCGAGGCTTGCGCTGAGACTGGAGTTATGATGTTGATGGTAGCTGTGGGAGGGTTGAAGTTGTGGTGTCGTCGCCTGTTTCTCCGTCGGTGTCGCTGTCCCATTGGTCCTTAACTGGGGGGTAGAATCTCTTGTTGATAAGTGAGGAGCAGACCGCAGAAGATCAGCCGCCGACCAAGATTTCCCATCGTCGTCTGAGTAGGGTGTCTCGATGCGGAAGACACGCGCATAACCGTCCTGACAAGCCGTTGCTACAACATCATAACCTCTAATATTCCCAGCTGCCCACGCTACATCTCGCACTAAGCCTCGATGACCAGACAATTCTACTGCTAGATAGAATTCTTTCTGCGTTTGCTGAACACCCATAGACGATGCGACGATATCACGCGATCGATATACTTTGACAGTATCCATTGCAGCGACTACAAGGCCAAGTGAATCTGAAGGTACACCTGCTCGCAGAGCTGTATAACATGGCTCAGGATTTGGATCGAAGCGAACGCGGAATGCCAGCTCCTCTCCTCTATTAGGCTTTGGCGCAACACTGAACTCATCGATAGACGCATATTCGGAAAGATTCTCAGGCTGATCGTTTTCGTATACTGTTAGACGACCATCAGTCGCAAGAAGAGCAAGGTACGTATGTCGTGTCTCTTCATTGTGCTTCATTGAGAAAGATCGGTAGGGTGCTTTGTTAGATCGCGTATCGAACGCTGGCTTTCCATTGCCAGCACGTCCAGTGCAGAATCTTCGACCAGGTGCGGCGGAAGGATCCTCAGCCCAGAGCCGGAACCAGCCTTCAATGCCGAGGGAGGCGATCAAGTTGGGATACACAGTTGCAGGAAGCCATTGAATCTGGAAATTAAGGAAACAAGAGATCAGCATGCATGTGCGACAGGATGACACAGAGAACAAAGAATATTTGGAGACAAGGGGCTTTTTTTTTTTCTTTCTTCGAAAGGGGGGCTGCGTTACCTCTAGAATCTCTCCGCCATGCGCAGTCCAGGTATCGCAAAGACGCCATGTGCCATCCTTGTGGCGGTTGAAGACACGGATCTTGCCATCTACTGAGCCGGTCGCGCAGCGATCGCCATAAGTGTTAAATGCGACGGCCTGGACGAGATCTTTATGGCCATGCTGAAGGTTGAGGTCGAATGCTGGTGTTTCCTCGCCTGGTGAGGGGGGGATAGAAACGCTCATTGTGTATGGAGTGCTGAAGTTTGAGGGCCGGCGGTATCGAGGAGAATTGACTAGTGATTGCTTGTGTTATGCCTCGTACTGTGAAGCAAGATACGGTCCGATATCGTCGTGTGGTGTCAGGTGTTGAGGTCGGTGGTGTTGTGTTGTGTTGTTGACAAAGCTCCACAGCGGTTCGATTGAATGAAGCTTAGTTCGGTACGTACCGAAGCTGTCCTGTCTTAGGTATCCATGCAATGCAGGTTCCCCGCGTGCCTGATCTAACTTGAACTGTCCAATCATTATGGAGCATTCAAGCTGTGTTGACATTACGATATCTACTACCTATGTTGAATTGGCATGTAAATGATCAATTTCGATTGGGTTTTGAGTAACAGGAACTTCTTTTATACTTAATAGATAGGCATGAATGACTATACTCAGTATTGCCCTACCAGTCGTTTCGATGGACTCTTCGATTATCTTATCTTGCATGTGATAGTTCGAGAGCGATGAGACTTGATCGAGGACATCAATAAACAAACAACAAGCATAGTCGATGACTGAAAAGATCCCATCAATCCTACTCATGAGGGTTGATTAATAGCTTGGCTTTTGTCTACCTACCTACCAAGCCCTTGTGAGGGTAGAATCATAGGAGATGTCATGATGACATTACGTACCCAGGCCTCGCAAGCATGGTATGGTGCTCAACAGCTGAAAGCATACTATATTCTCTTAAGCCGAGCTCCTGGTGAAGTAAGTCTAGGTAGTAGTAATGCTCTTGATGCAACCACTGTAGCTTTCGGAAAGTAACAATTCACACTGTTCTAGCTAGTAGGAACCTACCTAAGCTACCTATCATGAGCACTTCTCTGTATGTATGTACTGCAGCTACAGGTGCAGGGGTCCTCCGCACTGATTTATCCCCTAGCGGCTCCACAAGCATTAGGGATTGTAAAGCTTCTCAGCCTCGCCAAACTTCAACATAAACCTTCCTCCTTCATAGCATCGCATTCGGTCAACTTATGATAGGTATATCAAAAAAGGGTAATATATCATGGCTCATCTTTTAAACCCCCTAGCAACAGCATCTCAGCTATATCATAAATCTTCTTTTTCATCCTTGCCGCAAGATCTCCAGGATACAATCTTCATCACTTCACAATGCCTCACACAAGCTGCTGGTCAGCTCCTAGAGCTCCCTCAGTCCGTTGCAGCGCAGGCAAACGTCATTCTGGCACGCCACTGGCTTGTTGATTCGCCAATGGCCAATGAGTTCAGTGTAAGTTCCTGACCACCCTGAAACCTCGATATAAGTGTCTGGTGATACTGACTCGTGCTACAAGGACACATCTGCTGCTGCTCTCTATCTGGTTGCCAAGATGGGACCTCAACCTCGGTCACCACGCGACATATCCAATGTTTACGCTTACCTGCTATCTGAGAACTCATCCTTTTTGCACATCCAAAGCAGCCCCAAGAATGACCCCAGGTCCTATTACATGCCCGAGGCCGACTATCACAGCTTTCAGACTCGCATCCTTGCCATTGAAGCTCGGATTCTTTACACGCTTTCGTTCGACACACACGTCTCATTGCCTCACCCACTTGCAATCACTTACCTACAGACGCTGGACTTTCTCGCGCAGCCCAAGTCCATCATATCTCTGCGCACAATTCAATATCTGAACACGGCTCTCCTCTCGCCTCAGATGCTGTATCTCACCCACCAGCCGCATGCGCTTGCTACTGCGGCCATTTACAACGCAGCTCGAGATGTGGGCGCCAAAATGCCGGAATGCGAATGGTGGGAGGTTTTTGATGTTGACCGAGAAGAGCTCGGGTTCCTTGTTGTGGGAATGCGAAGCGTGGAAAACTATCTGCGCAAGTTCAAAGAGGAAATGCCTGACCTCAGCACTGGCATGCCTACGCGAAAATTGATAGATATGGAACTCCAGAAGAGGGGCGTGGGAAGTGGAAATGGTACTGCCGGGGTCGACGAAGAGCAGGAACTCATGAATATGATGGACACCAAATGATTGTATGCTTTCATCCGATGAGTCCTTTCCTCGGTATCGCATTCGGTCCTGTTGCGGCAAAGACCAAGCGTGCGCCACAAGTTGGCATGTCGCGTGTCAAACAAGACTGGCCAATGAGCTGATGGGATACTGGTGTGACTCTGCATATTCAAAGTCGAATTTGTGAGCATCAGGCCATTATTTGGAAGTGCGGCGGCTGAAGTCAGTCCGGAGCAATGGCAGTGACAGATCAGATCCAAATTTCTGGATCGAATTGTTCAATTACGACAAATCAAATCCTCGCCATGGTCCTTCCCAGAAAAACTTGTAGAGATCTGGAACTCACAACGAGTGAGCGGATGAGAGAAGACAAGACGGCGATATGAAGAGATCGATGCAGAACAGATAATGACACGTGATGCATTTGTGGAAAGATGAAGTCTTGAAATACTTCCTCCACTTACTTCATGCATTGATGTGCATGCACAGTGCTGGACCGGCTCCGGCAAGCAGTGTCTGCTACTATAAACTCTTGTGATTAAACAGATGGCGTGCAATGCAATCCAGACCAGATAAGATTAGAGGACAGCGGCATCGTCTTTGCATCTGCAGCCCGTTTAATGGTCCTACAGCCCATGTGACGTCTCAATATTTACTTTCCACCCTACGATGCACAGTACAAAGCGCCAGAAGCGGTTATCCGACAGATGCCCACATAGTCGAAGTCAAAAGCGAGGTAATCAATCAAACTTGCATATCTAGCCAATTTCAAGGCTTCAATGGAAGATTTCTCCTGGTCCAATCAACAGTGTCAGTGACATGCGGTGAAGAAAGGGCCAGGCTGGAGACTCAGAGTCTGAACCCCAATCATCCTTGAGGGCATCGTGGAGATGGATGCGGGGATAAAGAACTAAGGCGCTAACCCACGCTGGCGTCTGTTGGGATTTGCTCTCAACGATACGATAGCTTCACGAAGCTCGAAACTATGATGTAACTCGCAACGTTGTCTGAGAGTAAGGCGTAAATAACCGGGGTGAACGACCCAAGTCTGGCCAGCCAGTTCAGCCTTGAACATCTGAACTAAGACATGATGAGTGATAAATGTGCATACACAGTACGCGGAGTGATCATACTTGCTGGCCAATAAACCCCTTACGGGTTCATGAAGCAAACGAGAGTCGACGATCGCTTCATACCAGATACCCATAGTACGTACCTATCATATGTAGAAAGTTATCACGAAAGAGTCTCTCAAAAATTCAACAGTTTGTGGCGTCCCAGCGGTAACACCGACATTAGGAAGCTGCCAGCTCGATTTGACGTAGCTTCGAAAAGCTTATCTTTTACCCATCGGGGAAGCTTGCTAGTCCATCTATCCATGAATGAAAATTCTCTCTCGATATCTAACTACCTATTCTGGCTCAAGGCGATGCCGGTCAGAATGGAGCGCGATGATATCCGCACCATGGCCAATAGCAGACCATCCCACAAAGTCATCCATGTTCCCATTGGAGCGAGGACTGATCGACAAGGACAGTCGCGGCTTTTTTTTTGTCTCCTGGCATGAAACCTTGGGAGCGATGTGGATGATTGGATAACCGGAACCAAAACTGGAAATGCGAAGAAGCTCCAGTTGGTTTTCTAGAACAACGCTCACTACGCCCTCTTCCGTCTTAGCCGGGAGTTTTGCCTACGCTTATTCTCGTGGACTGGTTTGAGAGATCCCTGGCTACTGAAGACAGGGTTGAAAGTTGTCAAACAAGATGGATGAAGAGTTCTCGGTATCAAAGGGAAACAGAATAATAAGGGCCACAACTTGGGACCAGCCAATTTGTCGCAGTTACTCCAGTCCAGGCTGTCTAGTCTAGTGTACCCCCATCTTTTATGTACGTACATTGAGCCGGAGACAACGGAGACAGGGGTGCGCTAGCCATCCATCGTGTTGCCATCTTTGGTGCACCTTCACATCGTGGGGCAAGCTGAGGGTGTTGCACAATGACTTGTTGCTCCTGATGCCCCGGTCCAGGTTCTGTAAAGAAAATGGCTCACTTTGTCTAGTCCCGTGGACCTTGAACAAGCGCATCTTGACCGAAATGACGAGATACGTATACTCAGTCGCGAAAGGTATATTAGGGCTCCTCGTCCTCCTTTGTTGAATCTTCCTTGGTCCATCCATCTTGTCTACCTATCTCTTCTCTACCACACCCTCCCTTCCTTCACTTACACGGAAACCATCTTCAAAATGCCTGAGTCCACCACTCCCCAGGTCCCTGCCGCCCTCGGCGAGAACAGAGGCATCAAGTTCTCCTTCAAGACTGGAAACGCCCGCTACCAGTGTGTTCTTCAGGACCGCTCTGTCTAGTAAGTAGTTCTTGGTTTTGTACCTAATAAGATTTCAGAGCAGAAACTTACCAGCTGTTTAGTGAGCGCCAGAAGGCTTCCCGCCAGAACTCTTCCGACTCTGTCTCCTCTACTGAGTCTACCAAGACTGAGAAGTCCTCCCACTAAGTTCGAGTTGGGGGATTACGAGAATATGGCACCTTGACCAACATCAACCCTCAATCAAGCTTGACTATCGATGGTAAAGCTTCGAAGGGAAGAGTGGCGACCAACGCAAACAAAAATGGGGGGAGTTTATTATACCACAATTATTTGGCATTAGCGACGGCTTTACAGAGACATTTGGCGTCTCCAAGAATCAAAACAAATCTTTTTATCGTTACTATCTTTGGGCTTCTTGCTTATTTTCAAATGTGCATTGCATGCTGATATGGATTGGAGCCAGTATTTCATTCAACATCATGAATTGACGTGCTGTTAAAGTCGTGATCGCCCAGACATCAAGAACGATTTTTCATCTCTGGGCACGCAAGCATTGTGCCCAGTTGGAGCAACCAAATGACAGATTGACAAGTGGATTTTCCTGTTCCTGTTCCATCGGCTGCAAGACCCCGATTGCCAAGGTTTTTTTCCCGGTTGCTCACCAACATCCCCATGGGAGGTGTAGGGACAATGGAGAAGAAAGAAACAACGGGGCAATCAAATCAATACGTACATGGATCGTATCTTTCTCGGTGTCTCGCCTTTTCACCTGGATGGGTCCTTCACCTTCTCCACAGCCCCAGGGTCCTCTTTGCCTCTGGCTATGTCGGCATCAGGATCAAACATCCGGACTTCTCTCTTATCCACAACGGAATTCGATATTATGGAACGTCGGCGGTCGGTGGATTGGATCACCGGTCATTGTGGCGATTGGTGTCCATGGACTTGAGCGGGTTCGGTCAGATTCAATTGTTTACTGAAGGGTCGGCCGAGCCGATCAATTACAGTATTACAGTCAGTACCTATTATTGGACATGCTAACAAAGCGACAGCGGCCGGTACCTTCGGATGTATTCCTTTTGTCTCACCTCGAGGACTTTCTAGTGGAGGATGCATGGATATACACAATTAGTTGCAGACCGATTATTGTTTTTTGCTGTTTCTATTAAACATTAAGTACTTGCACCTTGACCTGATTAAGGTGGAATTAAGTAAGAAAAGTCGTGCGCCATGTACGACAATATCTCACTAGGCGTCGTCATGTCGTACCTGGCTAACAAGCCCGACGGTTGAACCATGTTCGGCCAGACGGCGGACTGACTCGAGCAGACGATACGTATGTCCGACAATCGGTGCCGCGCCATCAACAATTGATCCTCATCGCCAAAAATATGTACTCGTAACATGTATTCGTCTCCAGAAGCTAACAAGAATACAATGACGTCATTCCAATAGGCTGACATATAGAGTTCCAGGGGCTTGTCATCGCCTCTCTCTTATTCTACCATGCTCAATGCAATTTGAGTTTCTGACGATAACTTTACAAGTTTGACAGCGGGTGACAGAAAAGGAAAGATTTCTCGAATGCGCGTTGTGTATGGCTTTGCTTTGTTATGGCTGAATACTTGGCTGTGAGTTAGCAGTGCATAGCTATCACACACATCACATCGCACACGTCACGCGCTCTCGTCTCCATCCGCAAGCGGCGGTCGAGGATCTGTATTCATTTCGATAAATAATTAGTATGCAAGAGAAGATTGGATGCAGAACAATGTAATACCTATCAGTTTTTGTAGAAACCTGTGGCCAAAGAAACTACTGCATGTTTGTGTCTATGTCTTGTATGCACGCATCTCGCTATCAACTAAGTAAACATTAGCACAGCCTGATAGGGTACATCATGTAATGCCATGTAAGAAAGAGTTGGTTAGTCCGAGTCTGAGTCTGAATCGTAATCGTAGTTGATATTTGACTTGGGCTGAGCTTGAGCTTGAGCTTGTTTAAATCCTCTCGGTCCCTCCTTAACCCACCATCACTCTGATTTCTGTCTCACTTCTTCTTCTTCTTCTGGCCGTTCTCCTTTACTTCCGCTCATTCCCATTGCTTCCGTTCTGGTGTTGGATCTACAGCGTCCTGTCAACAGTACGTACCATTCTTCCTTACGACGTGCTCGATTAGACAAGGGCGGGTAGCTTTTGGAGATAGATCGCGATGCCTCACCCTCTAATAGCTGGAGGTATGTAGAAGAATCCCTATGTCTGTGTATCTATCATCTTTTTCACTTCGATCCCTCCACTTCCAGTCAAAAAGTCGTCGTCACATCACGGGCTCAAACCAAACCATACCCAGCCCATGCCATGTGCTACTCTGTCTGGACTACCCCGCGTCGGGGTTTGCGAATCACAGCGCACGTCTGCCTGAGGGAAGTCGCCTGAGCCACAGTCCCGAGGCTGCCTCTGTGGCAAAATGCCTTTCACCTTACTAGAGCTGGGCTTCCAGGACTACGCAAGCTCAAACTTCCCCTCGAATTTGCCCCCAGATTCTCAATTTATTGCGTCTTGTTTATTTTATTCTGAATTTCTGGCAAGCTTTCTCCTGTTTACACCTTCTTGTCCTTGCTTTGCGAAAAAGCAAGATTCGTTGTCCTCTTTTCGTTTGCTCGCTTATACAAACTCTCCCCACTCCATTTACGCCTCACCTACTCTTTCTCTCTCTTACATCCTCAGTCTCTCTTCATAGAGAAGACTCTATTGTACAATATAACAAACAATGCCTAACCATGTTATTCTGGCATCAGGTGCCGTAGTTGCCGTCTCGGTCGCTGTCGCCACCGCCGTTGCCATTTTCGAGTCGCCTGAAGTGCGACGATACGCCGATGATGTTCGCCGCAGGATAGCCATCGCCTTGTACTCCATGGGCGAAGGCATCGAACCTCCCTATCGTGAGCCAAGATTCAACAGGCCTGAGGATGCCGATGGCTTCCTCCAGACCCGCGGTGGTGCTGAAGCTGGCGTCGATGCCGACGAGGAAACTCGTCGAAGACAACGCGAGGAACTGCTCTATTGGAACTCAGTCATGTTGGAGAAGCAAGAGAAGGATCAGAAAGAGAAAGGCGAGACGAGCCCATCTGTGACCGACTCACAGCGACGAGGTTCTTCTTTCGACGATTTCCTTCGTCAAGATGATGGCGCTGAGCAAGGAACATATGTTTTTAACACTGGAGCTGATACCCGAGGAATGGATGAGGGTCTGCGACGTCGTGGTGATGGTCCCCGCGGTTTCACTCCTCTGTACACCAACCCTTTTGCCGATGAACACCATATCGACCATGACGATATCAACGAGGAGCCTGAGAAAACCCGTCAAATTGCTCCCGCTGCCGACGAAGTCTCCGATATCTACAGCGCCACCACCCAGGACAAAGACGAGAAGCCCATTGCCGCCGCTCTTATCAATGCCGACCCCACCCCCGCTCGCTCCGAGACTGCCTCCACTTCTACCCTCGAGCGAGAGATTGGCGTTGATGAGTACATGACTGCCGGACAGGAAACTCATGACGAGGCTTACGCATCCATTCAAGCCTGGGCACAAAACACCAGCACCGACTTCTACTCTCCACTTCCTGTCACTCCTACCGCCCCCATGTCCGAGCCTGAGATTATCAGCGACGACGGTATGCTGACTCCCACCGACTCCGTTTCCCTTGTTGGCTCAGGTGAGGATATTGCCAACGATGCGCAATCGTCCCGGGCGGACGAAAATGGCCGCTATTACGATGTTATGAGCGAAAGCTCTGGCATGGCTACACCCGCTAGCTGGTCCGAGATTGGCAGCGTTATCAGCGAGAGCGATGCTCCTGTTCCTATGCGCCAATAAAGTATACTGAACGGCAGAGTTCCAAAATGATATGTACTTGGCATGATTGGAGAAAACACTACTGAATTGAATGGCAGACTTGGGCTTGATAATTACAGACCATGTTACAGGGAGATAGTTTCTTTGATTTGTTCTTTTGTCTTGGAGTCGGAGTTTGGGTTTCGGCATACTTATTATATCCTTAGCATCTGGCTAACCTTATTTCCTTGATCAAATACACTACCCGTCCTTGCCTCCAATATCCATGGTCAAACGCTATATATATAGCGTGTGTATATCCATTCGGCCGCCTAACCTTCTAACTTCTCTTTGTAATCACCCCAGAGCTGCTCGACTGGTCGCCCTACTAGCTCGGTCCAGAATGGCTTTTCTTCATACTTTTGAATCCTCAACTTCTCATTCAGGCGGCGGATTGTTCCCTTGCCGAAGCGCTTCTCCAAATAGTCGAGGAAGTAAGCCGTCTGTTGATAGCCTGCGTCCCACTTCCCGCTACTCTCCCGCTTCCAGTGTGGAGGGCTGAGAAGACAATGAAGTCGCACCCAGTCAGCAATACCCTCGATCAAGCCACCGGGGCAGTGGCCATGGCCATTATACTGGAGACAATGAACAAGCTCGTGAGTAAGTACACCATTGATTTCATCACTGCGGCGGGAGATAGGATGGATGTTTGCAACGTAATCTGTAGAGAAGTGGATCTCTTTGTGGTCGCTGTCGAGTTCAGACCCAGTTGTGTATGCTACCCCTGACATGCTACGGAGAATAACTGTGACGGATCGTGTTGTTGGGATAGTGGTAGTGGGACACGTAGGCGATTCGTAGAGTAGCGCAAGGACATGCTGCACTGCTTTGGCAAGACATTCTGCTGCGTTCACAGAGCTCAGAAAGACAGCAGATCCAGGGTGCGAGAGGTCGCGAAGCTCCAGGCGTAGCTTAGGAGCCTTGAACTCTCCAGCGCCGGGAATATCGGGGCCGTCCCGTGGACCGGAGTGAGTGGGTACTTGGATGGCGGGGGTCATGGCCGGAGCTTGGGTGAAGAGTGAAGCGGCGGTTGGGACGGGAGTGATGGGGGGGAGATGAGGCATGTAAAGGCTTGAGGCTGAAGAGGGCGACTCATATATAGTAACGATGGAGCGGGTTTTCAGGGGGTCAACCAAAGTTACTCTAAGAGTTTCAGTGCCAGATTGGATGATGACTTATTGTTGAAGCCTGAAGTGAATGGAATGGAACGGGGGGATGAACATATGCTAGAGAATGGGGCTTGATTTGAAAGATGAAAACGGCGATTCGGCGAGACCACACTGTTTTTTCTTTTCTTTTCGAGTTCTGGTGAAAAGAGAAGCCAATGAGTGAAGGTACAAGTACAGCTCATCTATAATTGAAAATGTCATGAGAGACTGGATGAAATGAAAAGTGACGCCCGCCTAGTATCATGAATGAGGACGACCCCTCAGCAAACCTCCATAATAAAGTCCCAGCCTAACGGAGTGAATGACCTGCGGGGGTCAACTAGGGCCTTGCAGAGCTTGGGCCGTAGCAGGTTGGTGCACCTACTACACTACGTAGGTAGGTACTAAGTTTTGATGAGTTTTGTGGCGGGGCAATCAATGCCTACCAGGTGGTGCTCTTGCTTGCATGTGTACATGCATAGGTAGGCTCCATGGCTTCGCCGGGGCAACTGCGCCTAACATTGACACCCAAGCAGATAACAACAACCCACTAAACCCAGTCTAGTCGCACTTGGTACGACAACCACAACATTGGATTACAACTCAAGCCAAGACAACAACATACATAGCAACAACACAGAGTTTTCTCACGCTCTCGATGCGCACGTTTACTACAACGCTCTCGCCGTTCCGTTCCGTCGTCCACGAACTGTCTCACAACTAAGTTTACAGGTATGTTACAAGCTTGCGCCTTCCCCTTGTTCAATCTCCAATTTCCCGGCAAACACCACGCAATGCGCATCACCATGATACCCATTTCCTCACGCTGTGACCACAGAGGGGAAAGCTGATACCTCCTTCTATCCTATTTCGCGCCGCGCGCACGTATCACCTCGGTCCCTCCGAGATTGTCAGATCTCTCTACCTTGCTTGCGACTAATGCGACCTCGATCTTTAGATTCGTCATTAATAACCCATGGCCGACACAAAACTTACCGACCAACAGGTCGCTGACCTCAACACCATACTGCGCAGCGATTCTCCTCTCGATGCAAAGGTCCAATATGTCACACTCATCAAGTCCGGTATTAAGCAACACAATGTCCCCGAGGCGAGCGTCTCTCAGCTATTCGAGGGCTTGCGCGCCGCTACCACTTCACAGCACGCGGCTTTGGTGAATGCTGGGTTTACTGCGCTCAACCACCTCCTCACACGCCTCTCCCGTCAAGACCCCAAGCTGTTATCCAAAGAAGCAGCTCGAACTCTGCCACTCGTAGTTGACAAGCTCGGTGATCAAAAAGACAAGTTCCGGTCACTGGCTTCACACTCTCTCGTCACTCTATTCTCCGTTGCGCCAACCGACGTTGAACGATTTGTACGGGGCACAGCTATGGTGGGAAAGAATCCCAGAGCGAAGGAGACTTCAATGCATTGGCTATTGCAGGTATGTCGTGACGACTCTGGTGCGATCCTGCGCATGTGCTAATGGTGTACAGATGCACAATGAGAACGGTCTCCCCTTTCGAGCTTACGTCCCTGTGCTCATGGAACTGCTCGAAGATGCTGACGGCATGGTGAGAGATGCCGCGAAGAACACTGTCATCGAGCTTTTCCGATCTGCGCCGAATGCTGCCAAGTCTGATCTCAAGCGACAACTCAAGACCTTCAAAGTACGGCCTGCAATCGAGCAGGCCATCGTTAAAGAGCTGATACCAACATCCAGTCGCCCAGAAACGCCTGCCGCTCCCGCCGAACCCACACCGGAACCAGCGCCTCGCAAAGCATTCTCCGCCAGCACATCTTCAGCTGCTGAGCGTCCTATCACTCCAGGAGTCGATACAAAGCCTGAGGCTCTGGAGCCATTGTACGTCAACACCAACCGAGAACTCGACGACATGATTAAGGAAATGGCGTGGTTTTTCGAAGGAAAGGAGACGGAACACAACTGGTTGAAGCGAGAGAATTCGGTCCATAAACTCCGAAGGCTCATTGCGGGCAATGTTACTGATTTTTCCGATACCTTTCTTGCCGGAGTTAAGAGCCTTTTGGATGGCATAATCAAGGTAATAACCTCTTTGAGAACAAGTCTCTGCAAAGAGGGCTGTGGTCTGATCCAGGAGATTGCCAACACGTTTGGTCCTGCAATGGACCCTTTAGTAGAACAGCTCATGCAATGTTTTGTCAAGCTGTCTGCAGGAACGAAGAAGATCAGCTCACAACTCGCCAATGTAACAGTCAACACGATCTTGAGCCAGGTTACATATACTCCCCGGTTGATGCAGCATATCTGGTTCGCTTGCCAAGACAAGAATGTTGCACCTAGGACTTATGCTACGGAGTGGCTGAAGACAATTCTGAAAAAGGAGGGTCACCATAAGCACCATCTTGAGCACACTGGTGGTGTTGATATAGTCGAGAAATGTCTGAAAAAGGGTTTGACTGATGCTAACCCTGCGGTGAGAGAAAAGACAAGATCAACTTACTGGTTCTTTTGGGGAATATGGCCTGCCAAAGCAGACGCGTAAGTTGACCCAAAATGTGCTTAGCAACTTTTGAACTGACACGACATAGCATCATGGCCGATCTAGACGGTACTGCACAGAAACTCCTCAATAAAGATCCCAGCAACCCCAATTCCTCAAAGACGGCAGAACCAGCAGCACGACCTGGCTTAGGGTTGTCCAAGAGTACTATGGGCACTAGCAAACCCAGCAGCATTCGGGAGGCTATGATGGCTCAGCGCAAAGCAAATGCAGCAAAGAACCTTCCAGCCCGACCTGGTTCAGCCATGGCGCAGTTATCACCAGAAAAGATCACCACTACTACGTCGAGCAAATCTTCGGGGACTCGATCACGACCGGAAACCGGCGGTATGTCAGGGGCTCCAATGCGGCCCAGCAGGAAACGTCCCGAAATGGCGGCGCGTCCTGCGACGGCTGGCCCATATTCTGTCCGCGATATGGATCCTGGAAGTCCCGAGAGCGTCAGGTCCAAGACTCCAAAGCCCCGAGAGACTACTCCTAAGAGGACCATCCCCCGAACACGACCCGGGCACGCTTCACATGCTAGCGAATCAAGTCTGGCATCACCTTCTTCCGTAAGAACTGGTCAAAAGTCAGCGGCATCTCCTCGAGCAAGCCCTACCAAGCTGAAACAATCACAATCTACTATGCTGTCCATGAGCAGTCCTTCAAGAGCTGATGAGGACTTCACTATGGTGGTTCCCAACATGGCTAACTTCAGAGCTGCGCCAAGACCTGCACCAGCGCCTCAGAGAGCATCCTCAGTACCACCAGAGGCCCCAGAAGTGTTGTCTACTCCAGTGACGGAGACAACACCACAGAATATTCCACAGGTCGCAGCCGAGCCTACACCTGAGCCAGCATTCGAGCCTGAGCCTAAACCCGAGACAGAGGTACTCCCCGCGCCCGTGGTTGAGCCTGTGGCCGAAGCTGTAGACCAGACCATGGATGAGGTTTCCAAGCCTGAAGAATCTGTTCCCGCCATTCCGGAGCCTGTCATCGAGCCCACTCCTGAGCCATCGGCACCTATGCAGGTCGACCAGGTCCCAGCAGCCTTGGCTCCTGCTCTTGAGGTCTACGAAGACCCCTTTACTGATGAACAAACAGCCCCAAAGCCGACCTTCAATCTCCCTGTGCTGGAAGACAAGCCAGTCAATGCTGATGCGGCCAGCCTACCCAGTGCTCATGCTCAATCTCCCGTGACACAAAACGTAGAGGCACCTGACAGAACCAAACAGAGTTTACGACTTTTGGAAAGTGGCATCACTAGAATCAAGGCGAAAACTCTTGACGTGCATGGCTTCCGAAAGTTGCAGTCTCTCCTGCGCGACAGCAAGGGCATCTTTACCGATGATAAATTTGAAGCTCTTCTGATTGGTCTTTTTCAATATCTTGAGGATCCCCTGAGCGGAACCAGCCCTGAGAAAGCTCAGGATATCAAGGCTCAGATCCTTGCTACAATAAGGCTTCTCCTGAAAAAGGAACGCGACAATTTCCAGCCTCATGTGTCAAGAGGCCTTGAATCGCTTCTTGAGACGCGCAGTGCATATGACATCCGCGCTCACATTGTCAGTGGCGTTGAAGTGCTTGCTGACGAGCTTGTTACTATCGGCGATGGGTCCGAGATTGTGGTTGTTCTCACAAAGCGTCTTCAGAATGTTGATAGTTCTACCACTGAGGGTAGCCGCATTCTCAGCACCGGCATGCATGTGTTGCGAACCATGTTGGATAAGAGACCCAACTTTATGCCTACTGGCACCGAGCTTGGCCAGTTGGCTGCTCTTGCTGGCCGATGTCTCGCCTCTGCAGACTCTGGGGTCCGTATGGATGCCGTTCAGCTCTGCGTCGCTCTTCACTCAAGGGTAGGCGAGCAGGCCTTCTGGGACGCTCTCAAGGATGTTCAGGACGACCCCAAGAGCTTGATCACGTACTATATTGTTAAGAGACAACGTGAGCAAGCCCCTACAATTGCTGCCTAGTTCCGATGGAGAAGGGCCATCAAGCGGAGTTCGGAAAACAGTGTCGGTTTGGCGTTGGTCAACGGAGTTTGACTACTTGGTTAGGATCGGGTCGGTGTTTTGGGATAAGCTTTATCGGAAACAGTGATGAGCAGAAAAAGGTGTCGAGTTTTTGTTTCGATAATGCACTGGTGGCAGAAATGACGTTTATTGATTTTGCATTCTCGAGCTGTGGCTATTGAATAGTTGCGCTGTTTATTTCTAAAGGCCTTGACTACCGTAGACTTACTTAGCTTGTTGTGTTGTAATTTGGTACGTTTATACAAAACGCATTAGCGTCCTCTTCCATAGTTCAAAGCCAGTACTATAGGGTATGGTTGTGGGAATGGGATGGCCATGTTATACTTATGCTTATTACCACTTGTAAATGAGGAAACATTTCAACCTATGCAGGTGATCGGTAAACGACCTGCGGAACTTGTCTGATACTGTAAGGGGATTCGAAAACAACAAAGACTCGCGCAGCCATACAATGTAATCAGTGCGAGCCAATGTGCAACCAAAGTACGGCCACGCCGCTCAATCGGTTTGAGCCCTGTTAGATCCAAGTCCTCGATCGACCATCGACATCATGAAGTATATCACCAGCGCGCCTGCTATGTAAAGACAGTTTATGATACGTATCCTCCTCTCCATGTCACTTGGAAAGATCCAGTTCCAGGTCGAAAGATGGACGCCGCCATAGATACTTGACGATATCAGGAATAGGCCAGCTAACCAGAGAAATTCCTTAAAGAAGCCCAGGTGGCTTTCCACCAGATTCCTCGTGCCTGTGTCAACCATGAGGAATCAGCGTCATCACTAGGACAAGCAAAGTACGGATGAGAACGAGGTGACAGAATACATTTGTGCAGGGAAGAAGAGTATTTAAGATGATAGCACCACCAGACTCGGGTGGGAGATTTGTGAAGTACCGAACCAGGCTGAGGCTGAATATGCAATGTCTATAAATGATACCCAAAGAGTGAGCAGTGGTTGGATCTGAGAAGACATGTCGCTGCTTCCCCTCCTTCGCCTTGATCGTAACGCAACTGGCGACCCCCTTGGAGGCGGGATATACACAAGATTGGCAGTGCCTTCTTTGCTCGGTATTGAGTTATGCAGGTGAAGGTAGTGATATGATATTTACTAATATTTTTTCTTGTAGAATACTTAAATTGGCAATATATGTCATAAGCCCAATGATACAAGTCTCGCATCAACGAGGCATGAGAAAGATACAACCAATGCCTCTGAGTAAAAACAGTCATCCTAGCGAGCAACACCTCTCATTAACGTTCACAAGTTAACCAATACTCCATCCCCTTCCTGTCCACCAAACCGTCATCGTCAATAATGCATCGAAAAGAAATGACCAAAACATTCATGGCCAGAAGAACAAAACAGGCAAGCAGTCGTGAGAAAAGAATTGGATATCATTAAATGTCCTGGCACAAAAACGCCCTGCAGGTTGGATGACACATGCAAGCAAACCAGCGTCGACGCTATCAAATCCAATAAGTGCCCGAATAATTTTCTTTTTTCCCCCTTTTCCATAACGATCCTTGTCAGATCGCGTCTCTGTAAGAGTAACCCAAGAAACCACAACTTGATGGCCTCGGTCTCGATCTCGGGAAAGATGGGATACGGTGTTCATGAGTCTTGTTCGTATAGATATTTCGAGCTCTCTAAGCATCCTCGAAAATCGTATTACTATTCTCAATGACAAACTGTATCGCGAGGTTCTTGGCATGCATATCCGTCATTTCGCGCTCAAGACTTGTGTCGCGCATGATGGTGGGTGCAAAGACGACAGCCAGGTTCTTGGGAGACATCTGAAGGAGTATGTTAGCTTTCAAGACAAACATGCATAGTGATGGACGTTACATACCAAATTCTCAGGTTCACGCTGAGCAACACGTGCAAGATGGAACATGAGGAACTCGAGACAATCACGATGACGTTGAGGCATAGAAGCAAACGTCTTGCGTAGATGATCGCTTCGTTCGTCTTCATCAACAATTGCTGTTGGTTGTTAGCATTTCGCCGGCATCTTCAAGAACAGGGTACCAAACTCACCATTCGATTCAAGAACGCGCTCATAGACGTCGAACGTTAGTAGGGGTATCGGAAGCTTGCGGAAGTATTGCTTTAGTACACTGGTGACAGCAGTGATATCCAGGTCAGGGTCCGAAATGTCGAAATTCTCGTCCTTGCTGAAGCCGTCCTTGATCATGTTGACTTGGGAATTTCCACCAGTCTTTCGGTAAATACCCTCTTGATCCATACCCCTGAGTTCAACCTCCTCGATACATCTCGTCACCACACTGGGAATCTGTCGGCGTTCGTGGTCGGCCCGCTCAGCAAGATCGGACCCGAAGAGAACTGTTGGAGGTTCAGCTGCTTCAGCGTTATTCATGGTACCCGCGGAGCCAGACTTGGGCATTGCGTTCTTCTTTCCGAAGAAGCCAAAGCCTTGGCGCTCACGCTCACGCTCTTCCTGCCTCCTGGCCTGCGCTCCAGCCGCGCCGTGCTTCTCGTGCGAGACATGGCCGTTGGAAGGAGGGCCAGCTGGTGCTTCAACTTGGGCCACTGTCATATTGTAGGGCATGCCAATGTTCTCGCCGCTCAACCCGCCCTGTTGCTGCATCCTTTCGCGGTCGTTCTGGAAAGCAACAACAGCTCTGTTGACACCCTTTGCAACACCCTGAGCCAATCCCTTGGAGCCCTTCTTCCAGTTAAATTTCTTGGCCTGTCCCTTCCTGACCTGCACCACAGTAGGGCCAGCTTCGACAATAGTGTCCTCGTCGGCAGGGACCAGAGTGGCCCCTGTTGATAGACTAGCAGCATCAAGATTAATGGACGAGGCGTTAAGGCCCTTACCGGCATATATGCCAAGAGCGCCGGGAGACTTGATATCGCCTCCAATCTGTGACTTGAAGCGCTCTTGAATCTGATGTGTCAGATCATTGTTCATGTCAGCAAGCTGCGCGTTTTTGGACGACAACTGCTCAAATTCAAGGAGGGCGCGATCTCGATCCGCAATGGCTTGATCTTTTTCTTCGCACAGCAGGTCCCGCTCTTCATGAAGCTGCTCGATAGTAGCAGACATGGCCGACTTGACCTTGTCGAGCTTCTGAACAAACTCTTTGATAGCTGACTCCTCCAAATCTCGAGGGTCTATGGGTGTCTTAGTTTCCTTGGCTCGCTCGACATATCCTGCCAACACTTCCAACTGTCGAATCATAATCTCAGTCTGTGTGTCGAGAACAGAAACAGTCTTTCGCTTCTCCACAAGCTTCTTATTGAGGCTCTTGAGATCTTTCTCGGTAGTAAACTGTCTTTCAAGCTCCGCAACTCGCTGTTCCGAGTTTCGCAGTTGCCGTTTGAGGAAAGCAGGGTCGTCGCCTGCTGTCAATGACATGGGGCTACTGATATCCTGCGCATGGTAATCATCAGCGACGGGTGTCCTGGGCCAGCGGGGTGATCCAGTAGCTCGTGTAGTTTCACTGATGCTCCTGGTGTGCCTGTTCCCTGGATGCATCTGATGTGGTGACTCCACGCTGCCGGTGCGACCGTGTCTTACCGCGTTAGAAACTCTGCGGAGTATCGAGGATGAACCTTCGTCGGTGCCTAGTATCCGTGCCATGTCCTCGTCCATGTTCAAATCCCCACCACTACTCCATCTAGGTAGCTTTGGTGAGACCTTGGGCGAGCTGCCGTCATCCTTCGAAGACTCCTTTCCTGCGACATGACCCCTATTGTTCGGAGGTGCAGGTGCAGAACGTGGTTGCATGTAGGTGTCGGTCTTCTTTTGCTCCGAAATGCTTCGTGAGGGAGTTTGGCGTGTGGGCGTAGAATCCTCGGGGGATTCTTGACGGCTTTGCTGTCGGCTGCTGCCATTCACTATCCTTCCTGTCAGTGCCTGTGAGCTTTTACGGGACTCAGACGGATAGTTACCAGTTCTGCTAGAAGAAGAGGGAACATCCTTTCTAGCAAGGGGCTTTGCGTTCTCTGGTCTAGAAGATGTTCTTGTCGACGAATCCATCGATGCACGAAGCTCTTCCTCATCCAGATACCTCGACTCCAGCGATGAGCGGGAGGCAGGCGTGGTTGCGTTGCTATCAGAATGAGGCAGACCACTGTGGCCAGCCTTACCTGGTTGTCCGTTGCTGGTCCTCACGGAACTTGTTTCCGCAGGTATACTTGATGACTGTGAACTACTCCTTGAAAGCAGCTTCTTGCTCTTAGGGGCCTCTTGTAGCTTAAAATCCTCGGTGGGCTGACGGCGACCGCTCGTCTTCTGGGATTTCTCATCGATAGCGGGCGACGGTTTCATAGACTCCGGTCGTGGGGGTTTGGAATGCTTCCGATCAGGTAACTTGGGTGGAGCGTCGTGCTCTGAAGCAGATGGCTGACGACCCTTTTCCTGGAAAGCGATATGTGGGGTAGAAGTACGGGAGTCACTCCTCTTCTCGGATGGAGGCTTTGCTGCACCGAAATAATCTCGGTCCTTCGATTTACCTTCCGTCATGTTGTCGGAGGTCGACTTTGGTGTTGGGTGCGGACTTGGGTCTAGAGCGACAGAGATGAGAAAGCCGTCGTCGTTAGAGTTTTCCGTCCGAGACATCATGGCTGAGTTACGGTTGCTTCGATAGGTCGTGGCGGGCAAGTTTAAACCGTCCGGCTTTCGCTCCGGAGAACGAGCTGGCCGTGAGCTACTGCGAGACGAAGACTCATGACGAGTGTGATTCCGAGGCCGTGGAGAGAGCTCAGTGGCAGTGTCTGAATCAGGATCTACTCGGTCGTTGGAGAAGGCATTTGGTGGGATGGCATTCGCGGGCAGAGCGGGCAACGACTTTTCTGTGATCATCGGTGAATGCTCTTTCTCTCTTGCTTTTGCAGCGGCTGCAGCTTTTGACTTTTTCCTACGCCTGGCCATGAGCGTTTCGTGGCAGCCCATGCAGAATATGCCCTGGGAAGTGCGTGCATATCGAAGGTTTTCGATTTTGCGTTTGCAGTTGCGACAACGGAAACATGTGGCACAAAACGCCTGCTCCCCAGTAAGGATAGCCAGGTCTTCAATCTTATTGCCGCAGGCGCTGCAGCTGTATGTGCAGTTGTTACAGATGAGAGATCCATCGCCAAGGAGTAGAAGGTTCGCGTCAGAGTCGAGAAGTGTGCCGCAGGTGTTACATCGGAAGCAATCAAGATGCCATCGGTTCCCGGCTGTTGAGAATATTAGCTTGCCGTGTCATATGACGAAATCCTATTTGTAGTTCTTGCGGCGAAGTGCTGGTGATGGTCTGGAATCACCAGAGCACATCACAAGAAGCCCGCATTTGTCCAATCTTTCACATACCTAATTCGAAAGCTTTGCCTTCTTCGAGAATCTTTCCATTTCGTTAGCATATTCCCAAGTTTCCTGTAGACAGAGTAGAACTTACATCTCCACAGCCTTTACAAGGAAAGACATCGTCGGTCTCCTGTTCCATCCCGGGACTCTCCAGATAATCTTCCACGATACTAGCCATGGTGGGCAATGTGTTGGGGCAAGAGTGAAACTCGGTATCGTAACTTGGGACGAAGCGATCGAAATTTGGTGCCTAGCTAGAGTGAATACGGCATTCAGACACAGAATTGTTGTAGCCCAAGGTAGCAAGCGACACGACGCAGCTAAAGGGCAGGCGTCATGGACGAGGTCGTAATGGGTAGCAAAGGAGTCGGATCAAGGATTGCGGCGAAAGTAAGTCGTCGAGAAATCGGGACGAGAAGGAAGTTGTTGAGGCGGTCGGCAGGTGTTCGATCGCACGGGGTAGCAATATTTTTTGATAGTGTCGCACGGTAGTACCCCTACTGAGAGGGAGACTGACAAGAACTTGAGAATGGGGTTCAAATTCAGGAAGTAGTGGACAGCTCAGTTAAAGTCAGGGTAATAAGTCAAAGTCGGCGCCCAAAGCGAAAGCGAAAGCCAACAGCAAGCAGCAAGCAGACGGAACCAAACCAAACCAGGGGGTATGTGGAGGGTTTGATGAGGACAAGGGCCCAGGTTGAGAAACGGACAAGGGGTGTCTAACGATGGAGTTGTTAGAAGAAGGTCGCCTGGGTCTGGAGTAGGATGCTGTAATTGTAGATTCGACGTAGGAAGCAATGGAAGCGAAGAAATCTCTACGAGAGAGAAGCTAAGCTAAGCGATGTGTGATGGGCGATGTTATGGAGGGAAATGTCCCAGTCGATATCGCTACTGCAGGACGGATCGGCGTACAACGGAATGGACGGTGGCTGTATGTAAGATGGATGAAGTAGTCTAGTGTGCCAAATGGGAAATACGACCCAGGGCATAGAAAGACGACGACAACGGCGACGACGTAATAAGATCAAAGGGATGATGTATGATAAGGGACATTGACTATGTTCGGGTCCGTTACAAGACGAAGGCAAGAATAGAAAAAGCGGATGGATTGGATTGGATCCGGATATGTCGTGGTCCTGGAGAGAGGAGGATGGATTGGAATGAATGGAGACGTCTTGTGGGATCCGAATGTGGATGGGATGAACAGCCACTGGAGGGGGGGCTCCAGCTCAGACGGGCCCGGGCGGGACTCAGAGCTGGATGTTCCTGTCTAAAGGGGGGGGTTCCTTGGTGCCCAGGGGATCACCCACTAAGCCTGGGACATTGAACAGCGAGAGGGGGGTCAAGCCTCAGGGGACCTGCGCGCTAAACGGCCCCTAACCGTTCCAAGCCTGGGCTGGCAGATGCTTAGGTGGCTCGAAGTGATATGGAGGTATCCATCTTTAAGAGACTGTCATTCAATAAGAGATGTCGAGTGCTTTGAGCGGTCGGGCTTTTTTACCCAGAGGTGCAGGGATCACAAAGTAGTACAAACATCAGGGGCTGCAGTGTTTTCGTGTAGTTGAATCTGGTGATTTGTTGTCTCGTATGGGGGATGCGATACAATAGATCCTACGATACATGCCGTGGAATACATACTGTCCATCTCTATAGGTAGAGTACGGTAAACCTTGATTCGATTAAGAACGAAACGCACATAGGCTGATTGGATGTTTGATATAAACTTCCGCCCTGCAGCCTATTCGATATTGAGATACGGATACTGGGGATGTGACATTGCTGCGGACAACCACCCAACGATTCAACATGGGCCATAATAGGGAGGCTTGTATTGGAATGATATCGACCCACGTTGCAAAACAATTGAATATCCCTTGGTGGGAGCATACATACAGCAGCAGCAGAGTAGAATACCTGATCATTAACTCCCGTCTTTCCTTTCACATGCTGGCGAATTAGCTTTGTATGCGTTGTTGCTATGGCATAGCTAGTCTGGGTGGCTAGGGAAACCTTGAGCTGCATAATAAGGAGGCGCTGCATGATTGATGATTATTCATAGACCATGAAGCTGTCAACATCAATCAAGTCGAACGAGAACTGAGTCAAGACTGTAATTTCTGCCAAGATGCCACGTTGCTGCTAGGCGCAACCGTCGACTGTTTTTCTGGAGTGACAGGCAGTATAACAGAGAGCTGGGTATTGCTTTGATTGACAATCTTGTACGCTCAAACCTATCATGATAGTTCATACTACAATCAATCTCTTTCCCACATCCATCAAATAGACGGTCCTGAGACTAACAAGGCACTTAAAAGATATAGTACAGACAAACCTGACGCCTGGCTAGCGCATGCCGCTAGACGCAAAGTCAAAGGGGCAACCTTGAGTAGAGGCTGCAGAAAGGGACGTATAAGATGGATCAGGTCAAGTCAAGCTTTGGTCAAAGAAAGGCACAATTCTTGACATCCGTGTTGGAAGAACAGGAACAGGCAATGCAATGTAATGCAATGCAGCAAAAGAGGCGCTTGTGGCGGCCGCGGCTGGGTCACGGACAGGCACAGTACTTGGGTATGGAGGGGAGGGGATCGAGCTTCTTTGCAGCGTCGATCCGATGGCAGCTCAGACCCCGCGCCTGGAGGGGATAGGATCACTAACGAGACATTGCTTTTGCAGAGATGCAATACGCAATGAACATTACCATTGCCATTGCAACTTTATGCAGTAAAGGTCTTAGGTAGTGAGTTGCCAAAGGGATGGGAACTTGGAGGTTAGGTCTAGGATCTTGAATGCGGAGGAATGAAGGACAATGCAGACTTACCCAGTGGCAAATCAACCTGACAGGAGAGCTTCAGGGCTGCCAATCGTCAATTGGTACCTTAGTACCTACTATGCAATACTATACAGTTGTACAAGCTCTTGTCCGTCAGACGGATACCCGCCTAACACGATGGAACCAGATAGATGCAAGCAGCCATATAAATTAGGTTCAGTGCATATGTATGTCTCTAACCGCTTTGCTTTTTTATTCCTAATTGAAGATCAACGACGGGCAGAAGCAAGGAGATGCACGGAAAATCGAAAAGTCGGTAAGCTGCCGGTAGAGAGGCGAGAAAAGAAAAGAAAAAGAACACTTGTACGTACGTATTGTGTGCTTCACGTTCCGCTGTTTCAGACAAATTGGTTGGGTTTCTTGCTGTACGTACATTTTGCGGACCTGGGCTGGACTCACAATGCATTGACGAAACGCACATCATGAAACGTGGATGGACAGGTAAGAGAGGATCATCTCCCTTGCTTCGGTAGAACACCGTATAACATCAGTGTCTAGGTAAGTATGCATGTACATACATAGACTACATAGAACAACATGGACCTGGTTTGCCTCTCTCTCTCTCTCTCTCTCTCTCTCTCTCTCTCTCCATATGAGAAGTAACCCTACCATCCCAAAACCCGGGACCTATGATCTGTAATCTAATAAAATTCACAAAGAATTTCCTCTTCTTCAAGTTGGCCGACAGTACAGAGTACATTCATCATGAAACCAACGACCCTGAAAAGATATTCAATGCAAGTGTGAGAAAGGGGCATAGTCGGGTGGACATGGCTGCATGGATCGGTTTCGAAAGCAAGGGTCCCGATGCTTCTACTGGAGCTTGTCACGACCACGTCCCTGGAACTTCAATTTCCCTCGAATATGAGCATCAAACGGTCTGATCTTTAACTTGTCAGCACTTTTAATTATGTGCAGAGTCGTATCTGGAAACAAGTCTTCAGGCTGTGACATTGACTACGATTCCTTGTCAGATGTCACTACCACTACCACTCACTCACTGCCTGTGTCAGCTTATAGTCATACCAAATATCACACTTGGTTTAGCTAGCCGTGAGTGCTCGTATATCTTGCAACCATTACGATGTGTCTGTACACAGCCTTGCTTGTTGTAGACGAGCTCACTCAGCCAGATGATCGTGGCACGTCGGGCTCCGTCTTTTTATTACACTGAGGTGATCACTTCCTTTGACAGCCAGCGAGGCATATCTTGAAACTCCAACTCCATCAACTTTGCCTGTTTCAAGTTGACTTTTTACAAAGTATGGAACGCCTTTTGCTTTTTCTTCTTCCTTTTCTTTCTTTCTTTCCCGTTACCATATCCATTTTCGGCTATCTTCCTAAGTGTGGGTGAGCCTGGCTCGCGCAGATCGATACAACATTTGGCCACTTAAGGCTGTTCAGCCGATGCCATTAAGTTTCATGTTTGAACCTTTTAACCAGCGGCAGTTTGATAAGTATCAGCTCTTGATGTCTTGACCCCCTGGTCTGATACGAGTGAGCGCGCCTGCAACTTACCTATATTGGATCTTCAAATTGGAAGTCATGGATGTAACGCCTACAGCCAAGCATCATAGTGGTGTCGGGTAGTGGCAGCCTATATGATCACTTTTATATACACTAAACCCGACAAGCTTTTTATCCTAAAACTCCATCCTCGTGGTGAGTTCCCCAATGGAGTGGACTGTCTAATGGGGATAGCAAAAATGACTTGATTGAGGGCTATATCACGGTGGTTGATATTTTCAGATTGGAGAGGCTCGCAAGACAGTCCTTGTCAAAGCCATAGCAGCGGAATATACAACAGCCGGTGGTTTATAGTTCAAGTGTCTCGTCTTGTCCCTGAATGACACATTATATGATTTGGCAAATGTTAGACGTCAATAGTGAATAGCTTTGTCCTAAATAAACTTACACGAGCATGCTGTCTCAAAATGTACCGAGTTGATACAAAATACTCAAACTAAAACCAGTATGGCGAATTCAAACGCTTCATATGAAGTATCTTGAAACAAAATCTCAGACTTGACATGGCGCTTACAGACATTCTCATGAGCACAGATTTTGTGACGATTGCTGCCACTAACACGTCTCATATCACGATGATCATAAACAGTGTGGACTTAATTAATCATCTGGCCTTGAATTGATGTGATTATAGCGGCCGTTTGGTATCAAACTTGTGTGTCAACTTTTGTCTAACCCAACAATAAAATTTCTCGAACGCCCTCTCATTCTCTTTCATGCGCAAACCAAATCATGCCACTCGGCCTCTTTACTTCTTTTCAGCAACCATCTTTCTGACCTTGTCGAGAAGTAATGAGCTCTCCCTGCCAAGTTTCTTGTTGCCATTGCGATCCCGAGTCTTGGCCATGGCCTTCTTATATCGGTCTCTCTCGGCCAACTTTTGCTCACGCTCTTCGCGTCTGCGCTGAAACTCAGCTTGCCGCGCCTCTTGCTCCTGTCGAAGTTGTGCCGCCTTGCTTAGTTGCTTTTCGTAGTAGCCAGGTCGTCGGGTGCGCCGTCTGTTGCCATCACTAGTGGGCTCGCCGACTGAGTTCTCCTGGGCCTTTGCCTCGTCTGCCAGCATGAGATGTCGCGTGGGGTGCATCTTTTCAGCCTCCCCTTCTGGTTTCCCTGCCTCGCCAGTGTCCTCTACGGGAGCCTCGTCCTGAGCAGGCCCGCTTGTCTTTGCCGGTTGCGCATTTTCTTGTTCACGGGCCTTGATCTTCGCATAAGCCTTCTTGACCTTTGCCTTGTGAATCAGCTCCTTCTTGACTTTGGTGACTGTGTGACAAAGTGTAAGTATGCGACGTGAATGAAAATTTTCCCTAAATGAAAAACAGGACAATGCGACAAACCTTTTCTTCGCCAAGGACCGTCTGGTAAATTCTCTGGGCCGACCCTGAAGCCGTGCTTAGGCTTCTTGGCTTCTGAAGCAGCATCAGCGCCCTCTTTTTGGTGTTTAGCAGCCATGTTTGGGTATGGCTTTGTAAGTTCTCTATGAGGGTTGTCGTTGTTGATGATGAGAATTACCTAGGAACGAACTTAGAGGTCCACTTTATCCTTGGTGAGCATCCAATGGCTGGACGGTATTTAAATGGAGCTGCACTGTAATCCGATTTCAAGACTGTTAGATACCTAGGTAAGTACTAGATAGATAGATACCTACTAACTTACCTACCTACTACCTACTAGATAGGGACTATACCTAGCACTTTATTTCTATCAGACAACCTAGGTACCTACTATAGGTACTAAGATAAGAGCATCAGTTCGGTAGCTAGGTACCTAGGTAGATATCTGCCACTCTCGGTACCATTTACCCTGCCTTTCTTATACAACATCAAATGGTTGAGCCGGATGTTGAGTTGGGTTGTTTGAGAAACTGCCGGTACAACTCTTTCGGGTCAAAGATGCATTGCCATGTCACACAAACAAAGGTCCGTTAGGTCCGTCTATGTATAGTTGAACAGCTGTTGATGCCTGACGGGGGCACAGTATCCGTGCTATCATAGTTAGTTATCGGTTGTTCCTGGTTCAGCTTGCTTCTTTGGCTGTCTTGTTGTCCGCTCAACTTACACGTCAAAACTGCATCACACACGGCACAGCAGAAGCAAAATGCCAGCCCACTGTATCTGTCCGTAGTATATCAGGGTTCATTCCCAACCGCGCTAATCGTCAGGTATCCATTCCGCAAGGGACTGGTCTCTGACTGTAGCTTAGCATTAGCGCTGTAAAAAGTTTCCTCTTTTTGCCGTGTCTTGTGAGTCGCAAAATGGAGTTCATTTGAGATGCTTCATCCTGGACCAAACCAGAAACGTCATTAGCAGGTCGTGGCATATCTGGGGCCAGGGATGTCGACTCCACCTCATGACTGGATGTATGTATGTATGTACTCTCATGTCAAGTCACGCAGGGAATGTAGAATGCACCACGAGTTTCTTGATGTTGGAGACAATGGGAATATTAATCGTCATCATCAAGTCTTGCATATGAGTTCTACCTCTCATGGCGCAGAGAACTACCTAGGTACTGTCCCTGTCTGAACACATTGGCCAGCTCTACCTACTAAGGCTCCGTACTAACTTACCTACAGTACTAGGTAGGTAATACTGAGGCCTATGCTACTCATGTATGGACCCGACTGGGCTTGTTTTAGGGAATCCATGATACACGCCTTCTTTTTCACCGCCATCGGCCCCAGTTGATGATGGCCCGAATTAACGTCCTGTCGTATCATTTACTGGACCCTGCCGTTTCTGCCCGCCTCCCTTCCTCTTACAACTCACCTTGTCAATCTCTACCACGACCAACTACGAATCGCGTGATCATTTCTTGCTTCTACTTTAATACAATTTTCTTCTTTTCTCTCTCTCTCTCTCTCTCACCTTAACTCCTTGTCCTTATTGCAATCTTTTGGTCTCTTCCGGGGAAGACGGGACCGACTAGACTCTCCATCGTCGTTATTTTAACTGTCGTCATATCGGTGGATGACGTCCCACGATCCCAGATTCCCCATATTCAGATTCGCTTTTTCTCGACCACTTTGTTGACCCACGCCGTGCTAGACATTTTCTATGTATGGCTTGCATGGCATGATATATCTATCATATCCACTCCGTCCAACTTTGCCGTGCCAGCTTCAACATCCTGGCCTGCTCTTACAGTACAATAAATTGATTTGATCTGATCTGCAAGGCACCCCAGCCTCAATATCGGCAAACAACACCTGCATGAATGACAATTACCTTATAAAAACCACCACTAACAGACTCTTTTGTCTTTGCGTGTTCATGACGGATCTTGTTCAGAAACTGCACGGCTGCTGTTACAGCTTCCAAATATCGCCGTCATGCCTATCTTCCAAGCCGATTTAGATAATCACGAACCCGAACCTGAACCTGAACCTACCGAGCCATCCCAAATCTCTGTGCCTACCTCGGGACTGAGACGCCTTTCAGAAGAAAGTATCCGTACTGAACTATGCGAGGGGCCCGTTCCGGACAGTCCTCCACGATCCAAGACTCCTCAGGGAGCTGCGGATGCCGAGAACACGATATCGGATCGAGCTTCATTAATTGAAAAACTCAAGAGAGCACAATCTCCTCCAATATGGATCCCAAATCGACATGTAGGTTCCAATTCATGTTTGGGTACCCAAGCCTTCTCTGCTAACATCTTGTTTGCAGCTTGAGTCTGTTATCCAGCACCAAACTTCCGATATCGAGACAAAGCGCCCCCAGACACCCATTGAGCCTTCAGCGTTGCTTGCACCTGCCCAAATAACGCCAGAAAAGACCGATTCTCACTCCGATTTCGACAACAGATTGTGTGATGGCCTCAGTATCGAGAGACCAAGATCGGCACTGCATAGCGGTAACTTCTCCGAGGAGGAAGCGGCAGGCAAGGACCGCAATACACCTGCCAGCAGAACGCATAATGGTCGATATCCTGCACCAGCAGAAACCCCATGGATCACGACTTCTCCTCCTCGACATTATACGCCGTTTCAGCATGACAAAGGAGTTCCCTTTCCAGCAAGTGCCGAGAGTTTCCGATCCACCAACTCGCCTCTGTCTTCATCTTTGTCCTCTAGCTTTGTATACAAGCCGCCTACCAGTCCTTTGGCACAAGCTCAAAGCTCCGAGGAGCACGATATGTCTTTGCCTAGAGATGTATTCAATTTCGCCGGATATGCTGGGACAAGTCACTACACGCCAAAATCTACTGCTTCGTCACCATGGATGTCTCCCTCGCCGAGATACTCGCTACCTCAACGTGTGTCTTCGTATCGACGAGAAGCATTTCCATACCAGGCACACCAACCTCGAAGATCATTGACTTCGACTCCAAGTTTTATGCAACCCGGCACATCACCGCCAACACCAGCACTTCTTCGACCGCGTAGGTCATCCTTAGCAGCAGAGGCGTCGCCACTGCATCACGCGTCCATGGTTGGCTCTTATGAGGAGAGCATTCTCCGAGGCCGCATGTCTACGACTCCTTCTAAGCCACTGAACTTTGTCGCACAAATTGGCGTTCTGGGCAAGGGCAAATGCAAGCCCAGCTTGAAGTGCCCACCGCACGTTAGCCTCTCGTTTCCAGCTGTATATTACAGCTATAGCAGCACGTCACATGGGCGTTCTAACTCAGACGATGGCCCGAGCCCGTATGTCGGTCAAATCGATCTTGAGAATGGACTTTCCAATCCAGATGATGAACATCGGGCAAAGAAGAAAGCACAAAGCCGTGCGGAAAGGCGACCCGCAGAAGACACGATGGATATTGGCCTCGGGGATCAAGCTTCTGAGCATATCTCGCGTCGAAACTCTCGAGCAAATCGCCGATCCGGCACCGGATCTGCAAAAGCCCCTCCAGGTGGAAGCTATCGGATTCCAGAGAAGGGACAGATTCAGATCATTATTAAAAACCCAAATAAGACCGCTGTCAAACTGTTCCTGGTCCCCTATGATCTGACGGGCATGGAGCCAGGAACAAAGACATTTGTGCGCCAGCGCAGCTACTCAGCCGGACCCATCATCGACAACGCCCCTGCCATAGCTGAAGCAAGCACTGATGACCGCCCTATTTTGAGATATCTGGCTCACCTGCACATTTGCTGCCCTGCCAAAGATCGATATTATCTCTACAAGAGTATCCGGATTGTCTTCGCAAATCGGGTCCCTGATGGCAAGGAGAAACTCAGAAATGAGACAACGTGGCCAGAGCCTCGGTATACCCCTTATAAACCTATTCGCGTGATGCACCCGCCCTTGCCTACGCAGTCTGGCCCTGCTGCTATACTAGCCGCTGACAAGGCTTCGCGCAGACGAAGCGTGGGCTTCTTTCCAGGCTTGTCCCAGAATTTCGGCATTATGGATGACATGTTGCGCACCAGAGATTCTCCTTCCGGGGGTTCTGCTGCTGGCAACACTTTACCTGTGGACCCTATTCCTTTCTATCTTCCTGGCCATGCTCGAACGAGCAGCGATATCAGCAACTGCACAAACACCACTGCTACCTTTGGCACCGATGTTTGTCACCTTGGCGAGTCTCAGGCCAGTCGCCCTTCAACCAAGGATTCGAACAACGATCAGTCCGCCGGGCCCGCACTCTACGAGAAACTCAATAAAGGTGAGCCGGGGTATGGCGGCAATGCCTTTGCCCTTAATAGATCGGGTTCGCTAGGCGGCGCAGAGGGTTTGCTCTCTCAGCGCTTGCGTTCACTAGGGGTCAAGCAGCCTTCACCCCCGAGAACACCTCGTCAAGATGATATGTCTCCCTAGACAGAAGCTGTTACATTTTCGTCAATTACGGCATGGCCAAACATGCTTTACTGTACATAAACACCGTCATGGCACGGGACTATTTTCACACTTTTGGTGTTTTGATTTTGGAACATAGACCAGAGCATTGACTGCTCTGAAAGGCGTAGTTGCTATTTATCAGGCTAGGGCGAATACATTGTTTAGGCTTGGGTAGGGAGTTGGAGGTTTTTCCATGGCGCCTGGAGTATCTCGATGCCAGGTTAGGTTTGTATCCAATCATCGAAACTAGACAGAGAATTGAATATGTAAACGAACACGAAGAAGTTCTTTGGTCCAGGTGATGGTCGAGTTTCCAGAACGTCAGGATGACGAGGCATTCCTTTTGAGACAATGTTATAGAGTAGTTGAGTCATAATTTAACGTCTATCGTGCATGTGACCATGCTTATACATGGTCCATTAGTGTAGATTATCAGTCATCATCAGTGTTCCGCCTTGCGCGGCTGTTCCTCCACTCTCTTATCTTTTCCGCTTCCAAAGGATTCTTTCTGTGGAATCCTGAAGGACGGGCCGGCTTCCTCCTCACGTCGCCGTGACGGCGCTGGTCATAACGATCCCAAAACTCATTCCAGTAAGCGAATTGCTCGCGGGCTGCTCGATGGTCTGCATCCTCTTGCGCCATGTCCTTTGCTTCGATATTGATGTCTCCAGTGGATTCGAAACCCCGCAGGTTTACCAACTGCTCATCGTAGGCCTTCTTGCGCGCAGAGAACCACGTCTTGGCGTATCGGTGAACCTTGTCATGCAGCATTCGCTTCCACTCTGCCTTATTCATGGTGTCTTTAGGGGTTCCCAGGCTCCTCTCGCGCTTCCTTTCCTTCTCCAGTTCTCGCTTCATGTTCTCCTTGACCTTCAGTAGCGACTGATAAGGCAGACCCTGTAGAACACCGTCGAGCTCACCAGCTGAAATCTCTTTGCCGTTGACAGAGTACTTTGTAGGCATAGATTCAATCTCTGAGGTGGTGAATGCGTGGTATAGACGAGGATATTTCTCCTCCACCGTCGAGAGGAGACGGGAGACGTCTGGAGACCAGGCCGCCATCTTACGCATCTCCAGCCATTTTTGCTGCAAGCGCAAGACGAGTTTCGGGGGCGGGGACAACATTCGAGTGTTTCGCCTCTTGGCTGGGATGTCACGTTTGTAGGCCCAGCCGTCCCAAGCAGGCATCAGTAGTGTCTCGCACCAGTACATCGCGCGCTCCCACCTGCCTAGCTCAGAAAGGTTGCGAATGATGATTACCCAATTTTGGCGAGTAAGCTTGAAGCCTGCTGCAATGACTTTGTCGATAGTATCGCTCAAGCCTTTTGCGTCTTCCTTCTCTGCATATGCCCTTGCCACTACGTCTACGACACGGCACAAATCGTATTCGGTGCCACCAGCAATACCATCGCCTGAGCGTTTCCGGCTGGAATCGTAAACATCTTGCCATGTCTTCTCCCAGAGCTCCAGGACCTTGTCGTAATTTTCGTCCGCGTAATGCGCATGCATTAAAGCAGACATTATTTCAGGCGGGAATTGTTGGCCAGTCTGATACTGAGGAAAAATCTGAACGAACAAGCCCATCAGCTCTTCAACTGAGCCGAATTCGCGGAGTTCAACAAGTAGAGCAATTGCTCGACCAATCTCTGGAGTTGAGAGCTTGAGGTCCGCGATATTGCTTGCGTCTGCGAAGTCTTCAGACGGAGGTTTGCCCGACTTGGCAGCCTCGGCGGCCTGGCGGAAGTATTCAACGAATTCATTTGCCAACCCCCTCGTTCGGTCAGCGCCAGGCTTCTTGTTGGCGGCAGAAGTGACCAGAGCAACCAAAGCGCTGAAAGTCACAGGCAGCTCTGATTTCTGAAGCTGGTGGAAGAGATTCTCCACAAGTTGAGCTTCCCCAAGACGCGCGCCCGTAGCCATGACAATAGCATAATGCTCTGGAGTGACCAGAAATAAGCGTTCATCAACAGCGCGCTTCAAGAGATTGTACGCAGGATGAATTCTGTTGACCCTGACGAGAGCTTGGAGAAGAAATTGATAGGTCTCATCGTCCCATTCAACTTTAAGTTCCCTCATACGCCGAAGTATTTCATACACTTTGTCGATCTTTCCCTCGACACCATTGAAATTAAGGAGCTGGTTCCAGGTGGCTTGGGAAGCAATCTTGCGGTGAGTCATCTCGATACACAAGCTTTCAGCCTCAAGAAGTTGACCATTTCGACCGTATGCCACTACCAAAGACAACCCCATTTCCTTTGTGATGGGCACACCAGCTTGTTGAGATTTAGTGAAGTACTCCAGAGTTGTATCCAGGTCACCCTTCTTAGAGCTCATCGCCATGACGTGGGCATACGTGTATGAGTCTGGCTCGTGCTGGCTCGAGATTTGATCGAATAGATCCAAAACGCCGTCATAGTCATTGGTTCTCATGTAGGCCTTGAGTAGCATGTTCCAGTGGTCAAGCTCCGGCTGAACATTATACTCCTTGATCATTTTTTCCATCACTTTCTTAACACCTTCAATGTCTCCCACTTGAGCATAGACGTTGACCAAGCTGTTGAATCCTCGGGGCTCTCTGAGTAACTCTGGATATGCCTTTGCGAACTGAGCCCAGAGCTTCTTGACCGATGGCACGTCGCCTCTGGAGGCGTAGTACTTGAGAAACTTTTCGTAACCCCATTGGTTCAAGCCGCCTTTGAACCGTACCCAGTCATGGTGCAATTCTTCTAGTCTAGCCCTGTTCTTTGGAAAGTTTACCTTGAACAAACCGCGGTACACAGGCATAGCGGGCGACGCGTCTGGTAATTCCCGTTGCTTCTGGTAAATGGCGGGGAGCTGTTCTATGGTATATCGGTCTTCTTCCTTATCGTACCAGCGATTAAACATGGTATTCAAATATGTGTTGTATTCATGGTTGTTGCCAAGAACCTCGAGAATAATACTTGCTTGATCCGGGCGACATGGCTCTCGCAGTGCCAAAGTGGCAAAAAATCTCCGTAGGGCAGAGAGAGCTCTCTTAGCAACCATGTCCTTCTGAATACTTTTGTATTGATCTCTGCCTTCTTCGACCAAGTAAGCTCTGAAGGCGAAGTAGAGGTCTCCTTTTTGAGAAAGGGTCCCAAGCTGTTGCAATCGATCCAGATTCGGCCTTGCCAGGGAACTCCTTGTAACCTCGCTCTTGTAATATGAAGTCCAAACATCCAGAGCTACCGACCAATTTTTCGAATTGATGGTGTCGGCCATCAGAAACTCGAGACCATGGCTCAACCCTCCATTCTTCAGTCCTGTTTTGAAAGCCTCCACAGCCGCAGGTAGGTCTCCAGATCGCAAAAGGAGAAGAATTCCCGAAGATAGTAGTTTATTACTCCACTCGGCCGGGGGGATTTGGCGAAAGACGGAGAGGGCTCGTCCTGTCTCAACAATGCTGTGAGAATGGGAGAGATAGGCAACCAGTGGATCGCGCACAGCACGTCGTTCATCGTTGTTCATCCCAGAGTATAGATCCCAAGCTTGCTGAAAGTGACGGCCTTTTGTATTCATGATTTTCCGGAGAAGTTGTAAGTCTGTCTGACCTTTACTTGGCATTAGGGTCTCCGTGCCAACCTGTATACTCGCACTTTCCTCGGGTTGGGGCTCGTTGGGGGTCAAGTCGTCGCTAGCCGACACGGCTCGATCTGTTTCTCTTTCGTCGTTTGGAGGCGGAGGTGGTATCGAGGAGTAAGCTCGTCTACTGGGGACGATGGCTGTTCGTTGCGCATTTTGAGGATTGGGTAGGTCATGGTATAGGCGACGGAGAAGAGGTAAAGTCGAGGTCGGATATAGGAAATCGAGCATCAAGACTGAGGCGAACAGATTCGCTTGCAGCTGCTTTGTTTCTGGCTCTGGAGTCGCAGCATCGGCGGTTCTCACTGGGCCAGGTAAAGAGCCAGATATGTCAATAGCGGCGGCGCCATGTTGCCAGAACCCTGGATGCAACTTCGGAGACAGATTCGAGGACCTGTGGATTATTCGATGGAGGCTGCGCGACTCTAAAGTCGCGATTGTTCGTTCAATCATTTATGCCAGACGACAAGTGCGAGAGTGCGGATTAAGCTGTAAAGTCGAGGATGCAATTAGTGATGCGTGGTGGCAAGCAAACAGAGTCAAGACCAATGGGTGCAGATCGAGCTGCAGGGAACAGTAATTGGAGAATGAATGAACGCGATATTGTACACACGGCTAAGCCGTAGAAGAGAGAGGAAAGGTATCCAGAAGTATGTATACAGGAATACCACAAGACGATAAATGCTCCTCCAGTCTCTATGACGGCAATGCAAGAAAAAGAAGAAAAAAGTTGAGCCAGGCTGGATTCTTCAAAGAGATGCCGTTAACATCAGTTCATATTACCCACTCTCAAAAAGTGCGGTAGTACCTAACCAATTGTAGACGATACAGCGGAGCCGACGGTTTCGCCTCATACTCTTAACATCATCGATTTACAATTCGTGAGATTTGCAAGAGTAGCCAATCCTTTAACTACCTGTAGAATAGTTATGTAGTAGTAAATACGATCATGTATTTTCTTACAATTAATGAAAATGGCAGGCACTGGCCGATCGACCTATTACTGCTGCTATAAGCTCAGACGGAACTGTCGCGAAAGCTGGTCTATCAGGTGCTAAGGTACCTTAGTACCTATAATAACATGGACATCGAAGGATTTACAAAATAAACCCAACCAATAGTATTAGATTTGAAGGCTTCATCAATTTGTTTGTTTGGATGAAATAATTCAGGGCATATATCTCTTTCTCTTCGAACCGCATCATACATGGTAGAACATCCTATCCAGTTCTCCCTAACACCGTCTTATTCATAGTTAGATACGTGAAGTAAAGCGAAGTAATGTCAAGAGATCTCAATTTCGTTATAACAAATGAAAACTCCCATATGCAGCCAATTTAATATCAAAAACCCAATATTGTGAGTGCGAGATAACCAGCTCTCAACGCAACGTAAAAGGAAACAAAAACAAATAGACATCCAGTCATCGTACAACAAGGATTAAGTATATGGGTATCGGTCTGGTTTCCGGTTTTCGTCTTCATACATCTGATCGTGGGGCAAGGAAAGGATGCCAAAATCCAAAGTGGAAGATGGTCGTCCAACGTAGGTAGGCGTAGGCGTGTTATCGATTTTTATTATTAAGCAGCCGACTTGACTTCGTCGGCCGTGTCAGAAGACGAGGCTCGGACCTCGTTCCGCAATCCAGAAAAGCCATCTGTGGGCTGTTGGGAGCCGAGCTCCATCTCCAACCGAGGACCCCGGCTCTGGCTCCGGGTTCGCTGCCTTCGACGAATAGGTCGATGCTGTTGCTGCAGCTGCTGCTCAACTGGAGACGCAACACGGGAGGGACAGTGCTCTCTTCGAAGACGAGCATGGAGCAAACGGCGTCTAGTTGGAGAAGGTACCCTTCTAGGCGAGGAGGTCCGAGAGGTGTAGTTGAGAGCTGGAGAAGCGGCACGCCGACGAGAGCGGCCTCGAAGGTTGCTCGACTCGTCTGCTGGTGCGGCTCGGAATGTGCGAACACTGCCGCGGGTCATGCTTCGCTCTCTCTTGCGGCCTCGAAGAACGTCGTGGTCGGCAGCCGGAGACATGGTGGTAGATGGCTCTGTGTAGGATGAGGAGCCAGGTGCGACTCGAGCAGTCATGTTGTGCTTTTGTTCTCTTGGCGAGACTTGGAGAGGAAAGATATGATGGATGGCTGTGAAACCGCAGGCAAGTAATTTATAGTCAGGTCAAAGAAGAAGAACAAGAACAAGAACAACAATAATAACAAACAAAAAAGACAGGCAAAAGTTTAAACGAGCAGATCAGAAGTAGAGTTCAACAAGGAACCTTCTGGGATCTGTGATCACTTGAGCAACGGTTGGGTAGGTAGTAGACGTGGCAGTGGTACCGTAGCATGTAAGCTCAAGATAGCTCAAGTATTTTCTTTGGTTTGCAGTTATCCAAGAGGACGAGCAAATTGGAGGGCCTCGCTCGGCATTTATATAAATACCTAGGTATGGCAAGACAAAGTACAAAAGTCAAATAAAAAGGGGAACAAAACAACTGGGAATGGATACGGCAGTGGTGGTCCAGGTAGGCCAAGGGATTGAAACCTTGAAGGGAGAAAGACTGAGGAGCGACTAGAGACTCCATGACACTAGGTGACCTTACAGGGAGATGGTGGAGGTGTAGAATACCTTGTGGATGCTAGGTAGGCTACCTACCCACTAGTTCTAGGTGGGAAGTTAGTGGAGGGGTGCGTGTGCGGCATTGACATCCCGGGGGGAAGAGATGGGGTCCATCCATGCCTGCTTGACATGGATCGATCCAATGCCTTCCATTGCCTTTTAGAAGCAACAGTCCTAGGCAGTTTTTGTTTTATTTGAAGCGTCTCATCTCATGTTTGTTTAATCAATCAGATGATGGATGGCATGGTCACTGCTCATATTTCGTCCACCTTTACCGGGATGCTCGCTCAATTGTTGGATGAATGCACCTATAGTCTACCCTGTTCTGATAGATCCCCTTAATGTGGTTGTTGATCTGTTGCTGCAATACCGTTCAATATCATCCATGCTATCAACACAGATGAAAGATGCTGTATGTTACATAGGATATCCGTCATGGAAAGGCAAAGTGATCGGCTCTCTGCCGGCGCTGAACTCTGTTTCCTTAGCCTCCCAACATAGGATCGAACCTTGAATAGCAGCATCTCACCAGGCGTCAAAGTCTCTACCACCCAATGCGAATCAACACGTCCCATCCTATTTTCTCTTCCCCGCGCTTCTGTCCGGAGGGGGCCGTTGGACAGCCACATCTACGCTACACTGTCCCTCGGTATGACTACAATTATGACTGACTTGTCTTGTCTTGTCTTGGCTCTGTCCATGGCACAATCTACAAGACAAGTTCATTAGCAAAAGAAAAGGGCTAACACCCGGACTCAGAGCTGGTATGAAGAGGCTTGGGCTTTCCACAAGCCAGCAAAGCCTACCCCAGACTGATAACGACTCTTGATCTCCAGACGATCATGACCAGACTAGAGCTGACGAAACATGACGATGCATGCCATGACGCAGAAGCTAACGTATCAGCCTCTACGAAACGTGCTCATTGTGTCTTTTGTGCCTGTAAATCATGTTTGAAAGACAAGGTAGCTTTGAGGAAGACAAAGCCCCTGTGAATCAGCAAGACTGGTTACTTATCGAGAAACAGGGAAGGCAGTCGCTACAACTACAATTGATTCCATTTTGAATGGTTTGTGACCGTTGTCGTCATTACCAGCAGCTTTTGCGCCGGAATATAATGCTACTATACCGAACCTTTGGCGTCAGGGTGCTTGCTTGGTTCCTTGCCTAGGTACTTGTCTACCACACCAGCCTGCATTTGCACTCCCCCAAAATAGTTGCACGCGATCAGAGGATTTTGTTAGCGCCCAGGGCACTTGAGATGCAACCCTTGTTGGTTCAGCCCTGGTTAGTAAGTAGGTAGTCTACCGTATATCCTTTAGTCCTGTCTCGAGTTGGTTTGTCAGTTGGTTAGTTGGTTCGTAGCGCCCTTCAAAGATTCTCATTCTCATTTGCTCATTTATCTAGGGGAAGGTATGTAAGGAAACAACAGACTTTATCGATGCATTTCCAGCAGCATCTAAACCTTGGGTTGTTCCGAGAGCATTGCACACGCAGAATTTTTTGTGCAATGTAACGCAAAAGGCCGACACTTCTTCGTCTGACGTTGTCCAACGCTCTCTCACACCGGAATGATCCTAGACGCTACTTCAAAGCCAAAAAGGCGACAGGCCAAAGAGAAAAGTCAAAATTAATACTCTTATGCTGCCGCACAGGAAATGGAATGGGAATTGGAAAGTATCAATATGGGATTGTCAAATCTTCTTATGATATAAAGTTTGCTTGATAACCGATAGCAAAGAAATGAGCCAACCATTTAAAAGGGCTCATAATAGTTAGTAGTTGGTCTGTTCCTCTTAGCGGACGCGATTGTCCGGTCCTCCGTTTGTTCCATGTCCTCATCCGGAGCTTTCGGGGCCGGGAAGGGGATGCCATACCTAGTAGGTACCTAGATGGGTAATGGAGAGTGAAAAGAGGAAAGGCATAAATAAGCCAATTTCAAAAGCATAAACTCGTGCCCGCATTTGTTCATATCTGGTGCTGTTAAGTTCCAGAAGAAAAAGATCAACCGATTGATTGCCCACCTAATGATAGCAGTTCCAAAGCCAATAGGTCTCCCTTGTTCATCCACTGTTGTTGTTGTTTTTACCCCTTCTAACGTTAAGTAGTTTTGGTTTCCAGTTCCCGTTCCGGGCTTTCTTAGGGGGCACTCAGGGGTATGTATCCACCAATCAAGCCTGTCGGCCCCATTCCCAAGTCGCGGAGGCTGCACTCAAGTGGAGGAAAGCTTTTTGGCCTGTCACAAGCTTGAAAGCATGACAACTTCAAACTGGCACCATCGTCATCCTGCAACCAGCTTCCTTTTAGTTGTCACTGTCTAACGAGAGCGCGATATCCTGTTCCTGTTGTTGACGTGTCTTTCTTCTTCTTCTTCTCGTCCTAATTCCTTTTTCCTCTCATTCCTCTTTCTCCCTTCTTCATTACCTAACAATTTATATTACTCCTTTTCTTTGGGAACAAGAACATAAACTACTGCCTACATACTTCCGTTTAGTATCGCATCTCTCTTCGGCCCCTTTCGATTTACACCTACCCACCCGCGTTTCGACCCAAAGAACTGTTAAAAAAAACTCGCTGTAGCTTTGGACATCACGAATACACGCACCCTACAGCGTGGGATGGCTTTGTCGACATTATAAAGTTCCTCTCGATCGTATTCCTTCCACCGCCAATATGCCTCGTTCGCGACCCGCGACAACAGGCTATGAACGCCTCGCACAGGCCGACGACTTCAGCGACGACTCAGACGAGGATCCCCTTTCCCAATCATACGCATCTCTCCAACCCGCAGCCGCTCCGCGATATGGGCCTGTTTCGCAGCCGCGCCATCGTTCTGGCATGGCCAGTCCCAAGTCTCTGACCTCATCTTCTCAACCCAAATTCCGTCACCGCTCAGGAAGTAGCGCCGGTGTCGACCTCAAAGCCATCAATGCTCGGCTTGAGCGCTGGGCCGATGAGATTGCGTCGCGCTTCAAGCGCAAGGGCAAGAACCAGCAAGGCGAAGAGGAACGTCTTGAAATACACTATTCCGTCTTTCAACCTCCTGAGGGTGTCCGACCTGTAACTGCTGAGAGTACTGCGGTCCCGCACGAGGGCGTCATGTCAAAAGCAGAGTTTGAGACCATTGTAGAAAGCGTTCGAAGTGCTATTCGGCAAGAAGTTCATCCCAGCATGATTTCACAAGGTAGTTCTGGCAGTTATTTTGCTCGGAATCCAGACGGCAAGATCGTGGGTGTTTTCAAGCCCAAAGACGAGGAGCCTTACGCTGCAGGTAATCCTAAATGGAACAAGTGGATTCACAGAAACCTCTTTCCGTGTTGTTTTGGACGAGCTTGGTGAGTACTTCTCAGACCTCTGGCTGAGTTCTGTTACTGACAAAATTTCAGTCTTATTCCCAATCTTTCGTATGTAAGCGAAGCAGCTGCATATGTACTCGATTGCCAACTAAGAACGCACCTCGTTCCGTATACCGATGTTGTGTGGCTTGCCTCCAAGTCTTTTCATTACCCCTTCTGGGATCGCCGCAAATTCCATCGCAAGAAGACGCCTTTACCTGCCAAGCCTGGCAGTTTCCAGGTTTTCCTCAAGGGCTTCAAGGACGCCAACGTTTTCCTTCGTGAGCATCCTTGGCCCGATCAGTACTGGTCAGGCTTTCGAACAAACGATAATCAAAACAAAAAGAAGAAGAGATGGACCGAGAGCTGCCGCCCTTCAGGAAACGCCTCCCCAAATGATGGATACAACAGCGATGATGAAGAAGCTGCTCAAGGCGCAAATCTCTTGGGTCCCGATAATTTCATTTGGACCGAGAACCTCAAAGAGTCGTTACGAGAGGAACTTGAGAAGCTAGTCATTCTCGACTACATAATGCGAAACACAGATCGAGGATTGGATAACTGGATGATCAAGGTCGATTGGGAGACGGGTAAAGCCTCAATAGTGTCTGACCCCATTCAGTTGAACATGGAACCAGTCGCAGAGGAGGAGGGCCCTCGACCTGTTGACCTCTCACAACAAGGGCCTCGTGCTACCAGAGCGTCGTACCCTTATAAGACACAGAGACCGATGAGCGCCTCAAGTCGAAAACATGTAGGAAACGAGCCGGCCATCACCGTTGGAGCCATCGATAACTCATTATCATGGCCCTGGAAGCACCCCGATGCTTGGAGAAGGTAAGCATGGAGCACTGACTTGCCGCGAATATATCACGAGGGAGCATACTGACACTTAATCCAGTTTTCCCTTTGGTTGGCTTTTCCTGCCAGTCGATCTTATTGGGCGGCCATTTTCTCAAAAGACGAGGGACCATTTCCTCCCTCTACTGACATCTACATCGTGGTGGACGCAGACAGTGCTTTCGTTGAAGAGAGTGTTCCAGATGGATTGTGATTTCCAGGAGCGCATGTTTGCGAAGCAAGTCGCCGTCATGAAGGGTCAGGCCTGGAATGTTGTCGAGACACTCAAGACTCCAGACCATGGCCCCCTTGAACTTACTCGCAGAGCACGGGTTTGTGTCTGGGATGATCTGGTAGATGTGCCTGTTGCAGTTCCTATGCGGAACACGTCCTCAGAAGTCCGCCGCAACCCCCATGTTCGTCAATCTATGGACGAGGCCGACATTGCGAGCTCAGCTCCTGCTAGTAACCCTCCAATCGAAGATCTTCTTGGCCTTGCCAGTGCGCCGGCAGATATGCCTCACCCGGGTCGATTCGAGCTCTCATCTCCGACCGAGGAGACAGCCCCGTCACCAGGCGAGCAACCGTCAGGCGAAACCAATTTCCTGTCAGCGACAGGGCTACAGCAACATAGCGGAGACGTGACTGAGCGTCCGGCCGCCAGGCCAGCTGGGGTTAGGAACAGTTACCAAGGACCAGTCCGCGCACTCAACATGTATGAACCCGCACGCCAGCATACATCGCGGCAGCAACGAAGATATTCATTTGCTAACGCTGCCGCTCGTCGAAACAGCAACACTATCGCACAGCAGTATTATGGTGACAATGAAAATTACACAGACGATCTCGAAGGTGATCTGGGATATGCTGCAGCCGAGGGGCAGATGGGCAATCAACGTAAGGTCATTGTTGAACGGCTCGAAGCGGTCAAAAGTAGGAACCCTGTTTTTGAGTGCTGGTGAGAGCCTCAAACTTTAGTTGCAGGCGCTGGCCTTGACTTGCTGGACGATATGAATTACCGATTGTCTTGTGATACTTTGTAGGTATTGGGTACCTAGAACGTACTCCGCTGCACATCATTCCATAACTACTCTGGCTCTTGAGCGCATGACGTTACAGTCCATGCCAGGGTCGACTCAATATTATCCTGTCAGGGGTAAATAGGATACATCTGCACGGCATCAACCTTTACTATAAGCAGTTTGTTCGGATATTTTGTTGGGCGTTCAACTGGTTTGGGGTTCATGTGCATGACAGTGGTGGCAAGGGCATCATCATTGAGGAGACAACGAGGAATATGCTATTGATCTGGTATATGCTTGTCTCAGTGGAACTCAATGCATTCCTATCGCTTGGAAAAGAGAAAGACTAGGAAGGGAAAGGAGCACACCGATGGTACATGCAACTAGACCGGCCAAAGGATCCAAGCTGACATGCATGTGGAATCAGTGGCAACCAGCAGGCCGTGATGTGATGTGCGCAAACGGCGCGGAGCCAAGACCCAGCATGATTGTTTCTACACGGTGCAGTCTAGACTAGTATTGTGGTCCCGTTCTTTGCTTTTTTTTTATACTGCTTCGCCTTGGATTTGCTGGTCGAGGGTTCACACGCATTATGATGGTTGAAAATAAGACGTCGTTATGACAGTACCTTTAGCTACAAGAACTACTCCTGGTACATGATTTTGGTAGTTTTCATTACAACCGTCGCTTTGCAGGATAGGTTGTATTGGATGAAAGCATATTTACAAAGTTCATATTGCAGCATAATAAACGCACTGAGAAAAAATATCCTGCATGATGTCTTGATTCTGCGGGATGTAGTGTACGTACTGTACAACCAACATCTACCAGCGCACCATTTCCCGGCTCTCTGGTCAAATCCCGAGAGTCTGGGTCGGCAAACTATGGCTCGAACATGGCTCCCCTGTCTTTGTGGTAGGCAGCTCTAGCGTAGCGTGTTGGCCTTTCTTTATTGGTGAGCAAGCTAAAATGGTTGCGAGGTGTCTGTTCTCGCTTGCGAGTCTTTGTCCTGTTTTTCTTCAAGTCCACCCCGGCTGAGCTTATCCGTCTGAAAGAGATTACCTTACGATGCTTTACCACGTCGCTGAGAGGAGGTGACATTCAGTTGAGACCTTCTGAAGCGAATGCTTGACAAGGTGGCTGCTCTCCCCACAGACTCCGTGCTGGCGGCCCGCACTCAAAGTCTGGCTGTGGAAACCCCTGATACCGTACATTATTATTAGCAGTCCGAAGAGCCACTAGAGTTCTCTAAAACCAACCTATGTGGAATGATCGAGATGTTTTTAGTCCTTGCAACAGTCTGCCCAGGCATCGCTCTGAGCATAATCGCACGTTATTCTCGATTTTTCAGACGGATCTAAAAGCTGGAGGACTGGGTCGTATTTATTCTCTTGTCACTTTTCTCTCCTACATGTGACCAGCCGACCTGCAACTCTTAGCCGTCAAGGTACGGGCAAAGTACCCAATATGCGGGTCGAGGCTTATAAGTTAGTACTTTCCCTCCGTTGACATATTTCCACCCTGCCAGAGGAGGGGAGGGTCCTCTCGGTACCCACATCGGTCTCCAAGTCTCTTGTAATACTTGATGGTTCGCCTCGTCTCACACCAGATATGGTAAGTCCCATCACCCCTGCCTTGGGTTGTGTGAGAGTGCGGTGGCATTGTTGTAGAGTCAACAGTGGTCTCCCAATAGCCTTTCTCTGCGTGTTGGGCTACACAATGACTTCGGTTCCCCCATCTTGCCACTTGCAGCAAGGCAGCCTGCAGCGGCCCGTTCATAAGTACAGGCCAGGGCAACGAGGCATTGGTTGCTATTCTCCCTCGGTTGGCACGCCGCGCGAAATTCGACAGGTCGTATGATAACGGCAGGTCGAGAGAAAGGATCAACCAAAGAGGGCCCCAAAGCGCGCATCAGCCGCGAGAAACATCTCAATGCAACTCAGCGGCCGATTGCCAGCATCTATGCGGCATGGAGACCTCCTTCGTGCGGACATCTACCACTAGGACTCCCCTGTATCCACGCTTTGCATGTTCTGCGTCTGGCCGAGCTTCTTAATTTTGTTCTGGTTGTGGACACATCAAGCGGTGAAGAGATGAATCTTTCGGAGCCTGGTTCAAGGGTTACCTTTGTTTGGCTTTGGAAGTTCTAGTGCTCCAAGTGTGGATCGTTTTCATTACCGCTGAGGCCTGTCAAAATAAGTTTTTGGTGATACGGAGATGCTCCAGCTGTGGGCTTTCTGTTGCATTTGCGCAGCAAACCCTGGCATTCAAGATTTCCTCTATGGAAAGAATAGGTTATATTAGCAAGGCAGCTCGCTCACTGTCTATGCCAATAACAGTTTCTTTGGACGCACAGTTTTGTAGACCATTCGTCAGCGACACAAACAAACCCTTGAGTACCTACAGTTACACGGTAAGCTTATTAGGGGACTTTCCCGAAGGGGGTCCCACGCCCACGTCCTCGGTATCAGCATGGCTGCCATTGGATTGTTGTACCCAGAGGCTGTCTCTGTGTGACTATGATCTTGCCTTTTTCTTCTCTTTCGGAAATGGTGCACACATGATGGGCTATCGCCCCTCGGCATCCTCTTCTTCTAGTGGTCACATCTGCCAGCGTTGAGGGTAGGACAGCCTCACTGGCGGCATGAGACGGTTCGCAGCTGTTGAACGCCACCCTAGACAGCGGATAATAGTCTGAAGTCGTACACGGGGTCTGCAGAAGTCCCGACAGCCGGGTGCCTGACTTTGAGATGGTGGGAAGATTCCATCAAGCCTCAAAACGGGTCTAGTGATTGGCTCTACAGAAGCTGCATCTGTATGGAGCTGGCATTGATTGTGGTTGACTGCAATCATGTCTGTCTGGCCCATCCACTTCAAGTGGAACGTGTGCCATCGAGTAAAGGATGGAACCATAGAACAGGATGGCGATGGGATAGTCGGAGGCATCGCAGGCAGTCGTTTCCATGTTTGCTCACTGGCAGTCATTTCAATACCCCAGGCCAATAACATGCCGCATTGGTCCAAGCAAACATGCGCCATTGAAGTTTCAAATTCAACGTCCGAGTGTCGTCAAGAGGCAGAAAAGCCAGCCTTGCACCGCTTCGCCCAGATGCCGGTAGGCCCCAGTCGAATACCGCACTGGACCCTGGTCTTTGTTCCTATAGTCAGTGGTACGAGGAGCGATCCCCCATGATAAGCCCGCTGTACTATAATCCTGCCTGGCTCAACGCAAGCAACAACTCAGAGCCCTGGGGCGTGAAGATCGGCATTGGAAGCTTGAAGGACATTCATTTGCCGGCGCATGTCTCGCCTGTCCGCCAGATCATCTCCGCAACCTTCGAGAAACCCCTTGACGTTTGTAAGGCCGCTAGATGCAAGGCCATCATAGTAGCAATACGTTTTGGGCCTGACATCCTGGTACGATGGTGGCTCTTATACGTCGGACTAGGGCCATGCTTTTGGTACCACATGTTTCTCCAACGATTGATAGCAGTCTGAAATTCTTTTTTTCGATAAAGGAGCCCGGCTCATCTTGCTATCGTCTTTTGGGTATTTATTAGCACGTTTGTACTTCTCAGATCATCGGGCCCGAAAGTCGGATTCAGAAAACGATGGAAGCCGAGTAAGACAGCCCAAGATTCTATGCATGGAAGTTTTGCTAAGTTTCGACGGAAAGAGATGGAACCGTGCCCTTGGACGAGACTTTTACTGAGATAGTCGAGCATTGTGGACGCAGTTACCAACATTACTCCCTGAAAAACGATACTTATTTTGCGCCTATCGATGAGGTAGGAGTGAAGGCGCTTCCAATGTCACAATCATTAGCCGAAAGTAACATTTCTCTTCAGGACGAAATCTCGCGTCTTGAGCTGATGCATGGAGTCCTCGGCCGTCTCTTTGACGGGCGTCTAATATTCCCTCCTATCAGGTCTCCAAGAAAAGTACTTGATTGCGGTTGTGGTACTGGAGATTGGGCGGTGGAAGTTGCTATACAGTACCCTGATTCGGAGGTACGTTCTCCGCACTTCAAGCGGATCTTTGCTTTGGTGAACCGCTGCTACACGATGTTCTGAAAAGGGAGAGAAGTTGGGTGTCGTTTTTGCTTCAATACCCAACTGCTGAGAAATGGCTTGTAACCTGCCTCTACGTGACGTGAGATTGCGTTTGATCTCGCGAGACGTGAATTATATGGCTCGACCGCTGGGTCATCGAGTATTGAAGGCTCAGATGAGAAGTTGTTTGACTGACTGGTTGTTTCGTGTAGGTCCTTGGTATCGATGTAAGCCCGCACATGATACCGGAAAACCCTCCCGACAACATGGAGCTTCAGGTTGATGACTTGAACGGGAGGTAAGCTATTCAGCATTGACTTGTTGGATGGCCACTGACAAACGCTGGCCGTAGATTCACATTCAAGTCCAACCACTTTGACCTGGTCCATAGCCAGATGGTAGCAGGAGGAATCCATGCAAATCGTTGGAGAAGCTATATTCAAGACATCTTCCGGGTCTTGAAGCCTGATGGCTGGTGTCAAATGGTCGAGATATACTTCAATGCCCAATCTGACAATGGCACATTGACACCCGGTAAGTCAGGTATCCTCCCTAGCTTAATGAAAAATTTATCTTGACCATGCCAGGTAGACCATGCTTTGTCGCAATGGTCAAGGCGATATTTGGAAAGCCAGGAGCCACACCACGACCCGCGAGCACCATTGCAAATGGCGAGTTGGATGAGAAGCGCGGGCTTCACCGAAGTCGAATCGAGGCTCATGACATTACCGATGTGCGGTTGGTCGAGCAGTATGATGGACCGGTTTTTTATTTGTGCGTTTTGAAGCTGATCGATGAGTAGTTCCTCGAGATTACGAGATTGGTATGTCGAATAGGGATAACGTGAGCCAGTTGCTATCTTCGTTGGCTCTGTACCCATTCACGCAGCTTCTTGGGTATGTTGATCGGAGATTTTTTGACGAATGTCGTTTCACTAAGCCTTGGATAGGATGTCTTTCACCGATTTCCAACTTTTGGTAGCCCAAGCGAGGAATGAAGCAAGCAACCCGGCTTTCAAGGTAAGCTTCGAATTTCTTTTGCTTTGAGACCGCCTTTTTGGTTAGCGACCTAACTTGGATGACTTGACAATGGTTATAGGCATACTTTCCCCTGTAAGTTGATAATATTCTTAGGCAGCTGTCCCCTGTTCTAACAAGTGACACGACAGTTATGTTTGTATTGGCAAAAAGCCGCGTCGATAGGAGGTTACACTGCCATGTCGTCGAAACAAAGTTTTGTTGGCTGGCAAGGCAAGTGCCAGTGGCAGTGGCGCGCCGTCAAGTGGATAACTGAGGATGGTTGGATAGGTAGGTAGGTTGGAAATCCATAGATTGATGACAAACAAGACAAGAGCATACAAATTCTGGTGGGAATTTGAGGGCAGACGCCAGGGAATGGAAACTGTAGGTAGGTGTTCAGACTACTAAAAGAAGGGGAAAGAATCAACTCCTTTACTCTCAATATCCATGGAAATGGCGGCCCATCCCTTGTTGCTAATGAAGGCCTAAGGAGTGACTCGAGTCGTAAACGACTGGCAAATGGACACTCGGTACCGACAGTTTGGGACCGATGTGTAAGAGACTTGTTACTTGCGGCCGCAATCTTGGCTTTTGGTCAGAGACCCTGCAATGCTAAGACATAGGTGGAAGATTGGAGAAGAAATAAGATAACTTCAATATCCAGGGATGAAGAGACGTTTATTCAGCTTTAGGACATTCTGCTCTAAGCTTGATATACAAGCAAAACTTGGATACATCTAGCAGTCGGTACTCATTTGGTTGCAAGGTCGATACTCATTTCCCGGTCGACTCCTTTGGCTGAACTACCGATGTTTTCATCTCCACCAACAACGCAACCAGAGTGGAAGATCTAGGTGACTTGTTAGGTGGCCCCAAAGCAGGAAGTGGTCATTACTTCTTCATATGCCTATCTTCCAGTCCTGGCATTTGTTGATCGATTGGAGCCTTTCTGAGCATAGTTGGTAGTAACTATAGATCTACATACGTCAACAATTGAGTAACTGACGTTCAAGCCGCTCCTTGGTCTGTTCCTCGTCCACCAAAGCTAGTGCGCAATCCTACACACCCAACCAGCCCAACTTAGTCGAACGTAATGTCAACGGGATCATCCCCGATCCTTGTTCAAGCATGGGCGATAGATACCTAGCTGTACCATGGAACGATCAGGTGATTTAGCGTCATCCCATGCCATGTTGAACAGTCAAGATAGTAGAAGGTATTGTTGCGGAAGCTTTCAGTCGTGAGGTGTGACATTAACCAAATTATGGTTGCTGTTCCTTGCCGGGAGAATTCCACGCGAAAAGAAAAAAAAATCGCATGGAATTCTATCTGAGGATATCAATGTAGTTTGAAAATGTGTTCTTTACCCAGGTATCTATCCAGCACCCGGGAATACGGCCGGCGGTCTTTGGTATCTTAGAACGTGCAGGTTCGGGGATTTTAGCTAAGATTCTATCTAGACAGGTTCACTTAGCAGTCTGGGGTCTTGCACGGGCTGGCACATGCCCCGAAGCTGTTGATCCCGCCAATCACAGTCATCAATTGGGGCCATAAGCCATTAGGAAATTTTGAGCTTCCCGTCTCGTCCGATTTCGAGCTTCGGCTCTTCTGACCATATCATATTACCAAACTCAACACAGCCTCTGCCTCTGCCTCTGCCTCT
>JABFER010000002.1:0-109824 GCA_013618295.1 Fusarium armeniacum | reverse complement strand
AAAAAAAACAAAGAAAAAAGTCTCTAGACTGATTAACTTAGCACCGCTTCTCCCCCTCCTGCCTCTGACCTTCCCTTTGCCAACCTTCCCTCTTCCCCTGCTCCCGGTCGCAACTCCACTACTGCGTAAGCCCACTCTTCATTCAATCATAGAGCAATTCGCTAAACGGTTTCACTCTCGCAGTCTGTCCAAGCCTGCCTACGCCTCCGACTCAGACTCTGATGGTCAGGCTCGAGGCGGTCGCCGCAGCCAGAAGCAGCAGTTTGTTGTTCCTCTCCCCACGTCCACCGGTCTCTCTCAGCCCGCTGGTAAGTTTTCTTCATCGCGTCATCTTCGCACTTACTCACAACTATTAGGTCAGCTCCTCAAGGGTGCCACCGATGAGAACGGTAATCAAAAGTCTGCCGCTCTCCTTGTTGGTATCAAGCTCGACCTTGAGGCTGAGGTCCACTTGACTGCCCGAGTCAAGGGAGACATCTGCATTGGACTTTACTAGACGACAGTCATTCCTTCTGCTTCCAATTCGATTCCTGATTTTATTTGCTAGGTGATTTGGTCGCAGAACATAGCTGGTGGCTATGCTATGCTATGATGATGATGAATGGAACGTCTCAAGGTGCCTAACTCTCTGGGCGAACTTGCAAACATATTGGGGTGTTGAAAAATGTATGGGATTTCTTTTTACTCTGGACAGGATTACAAAACTTCCATGTAGCTAGGATAATGACAACCCTTTGCTCCTACTTTGGCTCTTTTAAATGACTGCTAAGTGATGCGCTTCATGCCTGCCGATAACACTCTGATAATTAGTACTGGGGCTTAAACGATATTATTATTATTGTTATGTTGTTGTTTTTTTGAAAGAAAAAAAAAGGGAAAGGAAAAAACTATGAAGAAAAAATAGCTGCAATACCGCACCCCAAACCGACAAAATATAAGCAGTGTCTGCCTGCTCATTAAGCTGTACTCACCGTTGATAGAAACATGATCGCTAATGGTTATTAACACGACCCATGCCGAGCCAAATCTTCCCCTGTCACTTTTCTCAGGGTCCGCCACCAATATTCTCAGGAAATAGGTTGCAATACGTCCAATTGTCACTCTTGAGGACTTCAAGAGTGGAAACGCTTGTCGATAATTCTCCGAAAGATCGTAAGATGACAACTCGAAACGTAGTATTTACCGGCTGCGCCGCAACCCTGCGTAAGGAGAGTATCGATTTTAGATGGCCGTTATTACAGGAGGCTTCAGTGGAGATAAACTAGCCATTACACTTTTCAATTTTGAGCATGTTTACTTTGACCCTATGGACAGGGCTGTTGAACACATTGCCCAACCTGGTGGTTCAGGGTAATTCACCAAGATTAAGCTGGAGATGATATGAAGGCTGACTAATTCTACCTAGTCATCTGGTACTGGAGGGGCAAATACATAGAATGATTTGCAGCACAAGCTTATGAACAACTCAACTTGGGCGTAACACGCTCCATAAAATTATGGGGATAAGATTTGAGGTTGCTTGCGCTTACGACCATAGAAGAAAAGCAAGATGGAAGGACTTACATAGTATAGTTAGTGGGACAATTCTTTTTAATTGTTATCATGTCATTCTCCATGTAATCGTTCGTCCAGTGCCGAGGTTTTAAGATTACATCGTTATTTGATTGATCCGCTACCGGCGCAAAGAAGCAAGTTCCGTGACGCGCCTTCAAAGGCAGGTACGAAGCATTCGAAGCAGTGCGAGAAGAAAGAGAAGAGCTCCACTTTCTTCCAACTACCTACATTGAGTACCTCTTAGCAAAAGGAGAAAGAGAGAAGAGTTCTTCTTTCCTTTCTTTTCCAGTATTTCGTTATAGTCGCGACCCTCGCCAAAATGCCGAGATCGGCCAAACGCACGCATAAGTTCATCGACCTTACAAGTGACGATGAAAGTGAGACGCGTCAAAAACGGCCCGCTCTAAACGGTCCATCCGGTCAACACCAACACCAAAGCCAAAGCCATCCTGGACAAGGTGGAACTAGTGTCTACGGAAGCGGCTCTTCATCACAAAATGTTCCATCATCTACAGCTGAACCCGATTATCTTGACCTGACTCAAGACGATGAAGGCCCTCCCCTTGAACTCTATGGGACATTTTGTACGCCATATACATCACACATCACCACACAAGGACCCTAACATCGTACAGCTGGGAAGATTGTTGGCGTAAGATATTACGCAGGATACGCGTCACCAGGAGGTATGCCTTCCTCTTCTTTCGTCTGCCCATCGAAATACTTACAAGTACACAGAAGCTGTTCTCTGTAGGCGAGAACCCAATAATTCGGTTCGTGTTACTCCAAGTGGCCTCATCGCCTCTTATATCAGCGAAATAGCCTGACTGACCACATTTCATCTGCTGCAGTACGACCGAAATGCTATTCGGGTGGACAACGTTGTTGGTGATCAAATCGGCCATCTGCCGCGCAAAGTTGTAGAGAAAATCGCCCCATATGTGGTAAGACAGACTACCCTTGTACGCACACTAGCCAGCCCTTTTTCTAATGAGAAACTCAGGATCGCGGCGATGTCGTCCTCGAGGCCCAGCTCACCGGCGAAAAGGCCTTCTATGACTGTCCAGTTAAGCTCTTCTTCTATGGGCCTAGCGACCCGCAGGAGCGTTCCAGGATCGAGGAATCACTCAAGAAAGACAAGCTAGTCAAGGCAACGGAACTCAAGAACACTAGAAAGGAAGCTGAGGCCCGCAAGAAGGCTGTATTGGGCTTGATGAATGGCTGCTCGACCCATGGAGTCAATTCAGAACTTGCTGTTCCCCAGAAACCAGAGATCACTATGGATAATGTGCTCCAGAAGAGTGAAGCCGTTGAGATGCGCAAGGGCGGTGACGCTATCAAGTCACTTGCGATTGGCGAGGATGAGTTGGAGAAGATGCCAATGGCTGAGCAACCCCAAGACTTAAAGGCACAAATGTTGCCATACCAGCTACAGGTTTGCTTCTACACTTAAATGGCGGACTAAACTAACTTTGTCGAAGGGACTGGCTTGGATGACTTCTAAGGAGAACCCCCAACTCCCAGCTGAAGGCTCCGAAGACTCTGTACAGCTCTGGTTGCATCAATCCAAGAAGAAGTTCTTCAACGTTGCGTCTGGCTTTGTAACAAGCACAGCACCAAAGCTGCTCTCAGGAGGCATCCTTGCTGATGACATGGGCCTGGGCAAAACCCTCCAGATCATCAGCTTGATCCTTACTGGCGGCAAGGGCCCGACTCTCATTGTTGCACCTGTAAGTGTCATGAGCAATTGGAGCCAACAGATCAAGCGACATGTCCGCGGAGATAAGCAGCCTAGCATAATCACGTATCATGGCAGCGAAAAAGCAACCGCGGAACAGCTTCAGGGTTACGACGTTGTGATTACCAGCTACGGAAGGCTTGCCAGAGAGCGTGACCAAGGCGTGAAGAGGGCCTTGACCTCGCAAGACATCAAGTGGCGTCGAGTGGTTCTCGATGAGGGCCACACTATTCGGAATTCCAATACAAAGGTGGCTCAAGCTGCTTGTGAGATTAATGCAAAGTCCCGCTGGGTTTTAACAGGAACCCCGATGTGAGTTCTGTTCTTCGCGATGATATGAGCCAAACTGATTTGAACCATTAGTGTCAATTCGGTCAAAGACCTACACTCTCTCGTCAAGTTCCTTCACATCACCGGAGGCATCGAACAGTCTGAGATTTTTAACGCTCAAATTACCCGTAGACTCGCTGTCGGAGACAAGACTGGCGAAAAACTTCTACAGGCTCTCATGCACGACCTCTGTCTCCGTCGCAAAAAGGATATGAAATTCGTGGACCTCAAGTTGCCAACCAAAAAGGAGTATGTCCACAGGATTCCGTTCCGAAAGGACGAGAAACGCAAGTATGACGCGTTGTTGTGAGTCTACAGACCAGTAACGGCATGTGTCAAGTATTGATCGCAGAATAGGGACGAAGCCAGAGGTGAGCTCGAACAGTGGCAGGCAGGCTCCAAAGCTGGTCAAAAGGGACGCTTCCAAAATGTGTTGGAGCGCCTCCTTCGCCTTCGACAAATGTAAGTTTGCAAGTTCATCACTGTCTAGACGTGCTAAATATATCAGCTGCAATCATTGGACCCTTTGTAAAGAGCGCGTCAGCGATATTCTCAAACTACTTGAGGAACACGAAGTGGTTCCGCTCAACGACAAGAACCGCGGCCTCCTCCAAGAAGCCCTGCGCCTGTACATCGAGAGCCAGGAGGAATGCGCTATCTGCTACGATAACCCAAATGACCCTGTCATTACTACCTGCAAGCATGTATTCTGCCGGTGCTGTATTATTCGTGCTATCCAAATCCAGCACAAATGTCCAATGTGTCGCAACAAGCTTGACGAGACCAGCCTTCTTGATCCAGCACCCGAAGACGCTGGTGATGAAGACAATTTTGATGCTGAATCGCAAAGCTCCAAGACGGAAGCGATGATGCAGATCCTCAAGGCTACCATGCGAAAGGAGGGCTCCAAGGTAGTTGTCTTCTCTCAGTGGACATCTTTCCTCAATATTGTTGAGGCGCAGCTCAAAGCTGAAGGAATGGGATATACACGCATCGACGGTAGCATGAAGGCGGATAGGCGCGATAAAGCTATTGAAGCTCTCGACAGGGACCCCGAGACACGAGTCATGCTCGCCAGTCTTGCGGTTTGCAGCGTTGGTCTCAACCTCGTAGCCGCCGACACTGTCATCCTTTCCGACAGCTGTAGGTTCCCTCAATCTTGTACATCCCCACCAACTAACATAGTTCCTACAGGGTGGGCCCCCGCCATCGAAGATCAAGCTATCGACCGCGTCCACCGCCTCGGACAGACCCGTGAGACGACTATTTTTCGCCTCGTTATGGAGGGTTCAGTGGAGGAGCGGGTACTTGATGTGCAGAGCGAGAAGCGAGAGTTGGTGACTAAGGCGTTCCAAGAGAAGAACTCGAGGAATAAAAAGCGCGAGAATACCCGCGCAGCGGATATTTCCAAGCTATTGGGCTAGGCAACTGGTATTAATTTAAGGTACACAGGTCAAGGAGTTTGTGGTAGTGTATGTACCCAAAGTTACAGGTTGCGGAAAGGGTATCAGAAAGCGCAGCGTATACACGCGTAGTAAGAATTATCACTTCTAGCCGTGGAATAATGAATACTGCTTGTTGTTTTATGGAGTTAGGACTTTATCTTTCATTGTGCTCGAGTCAATCAAATGGCATCGCAACACAGCAGGTCTCTGATGCTCGTAGGGAACATAAGAGACGAAACTAGCAGGTCAGGTTATGCTACTTAGGTAGGTCGGACTCCTCAAATTATTTATTTTACTACCCTAAAGCTTGAAGGCCTACTTTTCTACTACCCACTAGCTTGTAGACACAAGCATGGCGCAGTGCAGAGACTGCTAAAGCTCAAGTTGAAACATAGAATTGGTTCTCTACCCATCAGTCGTCTATGCAATCTAGCTATGTGTATGTAGTACAATGGCACTGTTTCTACCTGCCTAGCAAAAGCTGTTATACATAAGACATCGTCAGACTCATAATAAGTAACCATATACCAGCTTCTTAATGGAGCCATCTGGCGTAAGCCCATCGAATACGCTCCAACGACCTGGTCTGCAGCTGAATCCCCTTCATGTTGGAAAGATCGTCCAGGTCCTCAAGGAACTCTCTCCCAATCTCCCGAGGCATGAGCTTATCGACAAGGTTTCTGAGAATATGGACTTCGGCGAGCAAGAGACCGTGATCCTTATACGAGAGAAGATTAGTCTCTGTAGGTCGGGCCTCGGATAAAATGCGATCCACGTTGCGAAGAACACGGATGGCTTGTCCAGCCTTGCGAGTTTGACGCTGCCCAGATCGGCCCCCAAAGACACCATGAAGGTATTGAAACATGCTATATGAGACAAGAACACCTGGAGTAAGACCAACGAAGCCGAAAACAAGCTCTTGGCTCTTGAGGAGCGAATCGATGCCAGTCATGGCAACCTCAAGGTCGACCTTTGTCTTCTGGACCTGTATAAGGAGAGATCGCACGAGATCCCCACGGATCGTACCCACGAAAGGGCGTCGTAGATCCTTCTCGAATGCTCGCAAAACAGGAGTGACGTCACCTTCTGCCACCTTGTGACGGATATCGTCGACTTGGATATCAGTTAGAGTACTTCCGGATTCCGTGGCGAAGTGTGGCTTATCAAGAGCAAAGTCAACTACCATACGCTCAAGGCTCTCGCGATCGGCCTTAAGGCTGTCCCTGCTCATAATTGCAATCTCGCTAGTCTTGTCGTGTCGAATGGTCGAGATGATCTTGGAGGTCGGTTCAATAACCCAGTTGAACCAGAAGTCGCGGATAGTCTCACCGAATCCAATAAACCATTCAATAATATCAGCCTTTCGATTAACCAAGATGCGCAGGACAGTTGTTGAGGAGAGGAGACCAATAGTCGCAGGAAGCCAGTAACGAACAAAGGCACCAGGCCGACCGTTTTCCTTTGCCAGGGCACGCATAGCACTGAGATGTTCGGGAAGAGACTTGTCGATGATGCTGAGTAGTCGCCGAGCTAGAATCCCTGGTCGATCGGCAGTGCTACCGCCCTCAATGTGAACAGAGAGCTCAGGATCCTCTTCAACGCCAGCAAAGACCTTGTCCTCGAAATCGCTGATATTAACATCGAGAGTGGACACTTCTTTCAGGACCATATCAATGAGCGCAACACTGCGTTCGACAACACCCTTAAGGTCGTGATGGTCCTGAAGATCAGCCTTATCGTCGTCAAGACCAAATTGGAGACCTTCATCCATCAATACACCGAGACCACTTGCCGTGATCTCGCGCAGTTTCTTAAGCTGTGCCTGTTTGCGTCGAGCCTCGGAGCGAGACAAAGCGACAGGCGACAAGACCCTGCGTTGAATGTTGGCAATAGACCGTTCCCGAACTGTGTCCTGTACGATGCCGTAAAACTGGGACCATTGCTGTGATAGGCTTGAAGTTGTAGAGTCGACGAGTTCACCTGGAGCATGATGAAGAGAACCTGCCTGGATGCGTAATTTGGTAGCAGAGCAGACTTCCTGGGACCAAGCCCAGACTCTCAAAGGAGAAGTCTGGACAGCGTAGAGACTGCTGTAAGAATAAGAGCCTAGCACCTCATCCCAGTACCAAACATCGTCATTGAGAGGGACGATTTGATCCAAAAGGGTGTTAAGAACAACACCGTGGAGTTGAATGGTGGCTTTGCTCACGAGAAGCCATTCGAGCTCATTCTCATAAGGACTCTTGGCACCATCAGATTGGGTTTCGTTTACTGAAAGGCTTGCAGGGGCAGGGATGTCAGATGAGATGAGAAGGTCTTTGATACGCCAAGCCGGTAGAAGAGGTTGTGAAGATGAAGTAGTGCTCAGAGACTGGATGGTACGAAGCAAGTGATCAAGACGCGGAGTTGAGAAAGCATTAGTTGCAGCAAATCCGTGTTCTCCGGTCTCTGAGTGTTCATCTTCAGATGTCACCTCAGATAGAACTGGTAGACGATCCAGGTAGGCGTCAAGCCGCCGTACTTGGCTGTGGGAATGGTCAGTGGCTCGTTGGGCTTTAATCAGATAGATGAGGGCAAAGATAGCGAGTGTTTAATGACAAGATGATGAGACAGAAGTCAAGGGTGGGCAGACGAACTCGGAGACAAGCGTCATGGCGAGACCAAATGATGAGCTTCCTTAAATCTGATAGCTATGAAGTCAAGGGCGAGAACACCATATCAGTCAGCAAGAGCACGGGCTCGTAAGAATAGCAACCCTGTGCCGGGGATTGCAAGATGAGACAGTGGCGGGAGCTCCAGAAAGTTGGTGGAGAGCTCGGCAGTGAACCCCGGATGAGTGGTGGCGGACAGCGGCGGTTATTGCGGCGATTTGCGGCCGGGAGTTGAACGCCGGATCACGGGAATACGGACGGAGGAGCTCGGAGGCTGCGCAGCCGTTGAACTGGGCTTCAGGTCGCGTGCTGATAGCGAGGGTGAGAGTGTGAGTGCAAGCTTCTCGAGAGCTTGTGCAAGCTCAACGTAACACAACACGAATGCGATGCGGGAGATGAACCAAATGTGGGGAAACAGACTATAGCATGATGCCACAATCGAGCAAAAGCGTTGGCTGTCACGAAAGAGAGAAGCTTGACCGAACTAGGATCGAATTGCAGCAAGGCTGCCTCCTCTGTATCGATCAATTGTACTACGCACCACGGGAAGGAACTTTGCAATGCAATGCACAATGACCTTGCGACATGACGTGGTGTTCACGAGGGATGGAAGGAAGGTGTGGATGGTTTGTTGCTCAAGTTGTTCTGTCTTATTCGTATTCGGATCGAGCAGCCAAGCATCAGCTCCTGAAACGTTGTCCAATCACGTGTAATATATTTCCTCGCAAACAAACAATAGAGCTGGTTGCGAGTGCTAGATTTGTATCGTATTGCATGAGAAAGAATTAAATTCGAATACAATGTGGCCACTATCTACTCTGTCTTTGCCAGATGTGGTTACGAAGCATATTTTAGACAAGCTTATTAGGTACACAACCCCTCTGAATGTAAGCTTTAAAGCATAAATTGTATCAATTGATGGTGCATTTGCTACTGTATTATTGGATAGATCGGTGTATCACTGCATGATGAGAACAGTTACATTTAGTTGATATCTCAACTACTAACATGCGACTGGAATACAAACTCATGTTAAGTCTGCTGAAACCTGAACTCCACATATCAGCCGCTAGTTAACCTACACCACTGCTTTGAGGCCTATCTGTTTGTACCTAGGTAGCCATCACAGTTTCAGATGGAAGGTTTAGAAGTATCGTATTCGGGATCGCATCTAAGCGTCAGAGTACATATTCGGGACCATCATGAACTAATCCTAATCCAGTATCATCACAGTACTTTTTTAGCAACAAGCCAGTCTTGAATCGTTCCATCTGGGTCGATTGGATACAAGGGCTTTAATTGAAAACACCATAATCAATTGAACCTGGTGATCGCATGAGCTCTGTAAATAAAGAAGAGTGGGCGGGAGAGGCGTTTCTATGAGGGGGGGGAATGTCCTATTCGCAGCTTGAGCCGAAAACGAGACAGAGACTACCGCGCCGCGCGGAACAAAACTCCAAATTTGGAGTTAAGGGGTGAGGGGGCGGTGGTGTCGTGCGACCCAGTAGATCGGAATTGATAATCGAATACTTTGCCCCTCGACTGGATCGGCATCTAACCAGTGGGTATCTATTTAACGATTTTTTGTCGCCTCACAACCTCGCCAATAACACACCACTTTTTCCGAAGTGCTATTCGAAGCTTTCAGTGACCTTTCCACCAAACGGTTGAATACAGGCAATGAATGAGATCCTAGACTGAGACCCCTGTGCCAATGTACTGTCAATTGATCCATACAGGACGCATTGAGTGGGAATATTACTTGTTGTAATGAATGTTTGCAAGGATGATGCAGAAATGAGACAGGAATGCATGCATTCGCTATGTGTATTTTTCACTTATAGTTCTCGATGACACTTCTGTATCAGTTTAACATTACCTTAGGGAAAAGACTACAGAGTACCCATACAGCAATCAGCCTCTGTAGTGGCAAGTGCATCATACCTGATTAAGATCTTCACCGCCCTCAATGACAGGTACAAAGTTGTGGACAGTCAGTTGGACGGACCCTTGTTTATGAAAGGGAGAAAAAGGTGAATAACAACTATAGGGAATTCTAGATGATCTGATTACGTTCCTTACAAATTCCCGCGACCTTTCCGTAGATTTGATGTTGAAGATGCACATACGATTTCTTTGTAGCGGTGACGACCTTTAATCAATAAGTCTTCACTTGACTGGTTAACTGGGCCCGGATGTCGGAAAGACAATCTGGTTGTGGCCTCATTCTGGAACCATTTCTAAATTCCATCTGCTATCGAGGCTGCCGAATGCACGGGCCCGAGAAAGTTCAGGGGTCCTCTAATGTGGTTGGCTGACTAGCACAGGGTTTGGAGATTCAGGTCCCTGATTCGTCTAGATACTACGTGTGTGATGGCGAATCTAAGGTGCAATTTTGGCAGCGATACGTACCGACACAATGCGAAACGGCGCAAGAGCTGCGTGTGTTTGCTTTTGTTTTTCCTGCTTTGCCCTGCAAAGCTCCGTCCTCTAAAGTTGAGTAGGTACCTTAGTACCTAGGCAGGTAGTTTAGTAGTGAACGGACGCCCAGCGTGTGGCCAAGCAAACTAAGACAAGGCCCGCTGCCCACCATTTTCAATGGGGACCGACCCCCTATGAGATCCATTCTTTGGGCCGGGCGATCGAGGAAACGATAAAACCTCCCCAACAGCCACCATTTGTCTCCTTTTTCACCACTGCCATCGCCATTGTCGACTCTTCCCTTTTATAATCAGAGCCGCCTTCCTCGACGACTCTGGACTTGACCTGGTGCCAGTTGGTGTCTTTTGTTCTTTACCCAAGATTCTTTCCCTCCCTTACTTTGTAATAAGTATACCACTTTCACCATGGATGCGCTGTGAGTATCCCTGATATTGAGACGCAGATTGCGCCAATGCCTCCGCAACACTTTCCTAATCCTCTTCTATACAGAAACGCGACCTCTTTCGCGTCCTTCAACCAAACCAAGGACTACTTTGTCGTCCTTGAGGAGGTTTCCAAGTACAATGTTCAGCTCAACATGGCCGAGAAACTTTGGGCCGTACGTTCACCTGACTCCTCAGATCGCGAAACCGACGAACAACGATACTAACACCCGATTCAGGCTTGGTACCTTTGGATGCAGAACGACACTCTCGCGACCGGTATCATGAGTTTCGTCCTCCACGAGGTTGTCTACTTCGGCCGCTGCATCCCCTTCATGTTGATGGACTACATACCCTACTTCCAGCAATTTCGCATCCAGAAGCAAAAGGTTCCCACCCTCAAGGAACAATGGGACTGCGCCGCCATTGTTCTCATCAGCCACTTCACCGCCGAACTCCCTCAGATCTGGTTCTTCCACCCCATCGCTACCTACTTGGGTATGGACTACGGTGTGCCTTTCCCTCCCGTATGGAAGATGGCTCTCCAAATCGCCCTCTGCTTCGTAATGGAAGATGCTTGGCATTATTGGTTCCACCGTGCTCTGCACTACGGTCCCCTCTACAAGGCAATCCACAAGATGCACCACACCTACTCCGCTCCTTTCGGTCTCGCCGCTGAGTATGCTTCGCCCATTGAAACTGCTCTCCTCGGAATTGGTGTCGTTGGATGTCCTATCGTCCTCCTTGCTATCACTGGCGAGCTTCACCTTTTTACCATGTACACCTGGATCGTCCTCCGTCTTTTCCAAGCTATCGACTCTCACAGCGGCTACGACTTCCCCTGGAGTCTGCGCCATATCCTCCCCGTCTGGGCTGGTGCCCATCACCACGATCTCCACCACGAGAAGTTCATCGGCAACTATGCCTCCAGCTTCACCTGGTGGGACTACTGCCTGGACACCGAGGCCGGTGCTGAGGCTCACAAGCGTCGCCGCGAGAAAAAGCTCGCTGCCATCAAGGCCCAGAAGCAGCAGTAGACTGCCACGAAGAAAATCTGGCATGACGACAAGTGATCGATTGCGGTGAATCGAGTCTGAGTAGCCCAGGATTTTACGACCATAAACAAAAGAGAACACTGTTGATCATGATTGAGACTTAGACGGTCGCTCAGCGGACATAATCGGCTGCATCGCTACACTTGCGACTTGAGCATTCGCATGGCGTTTGGGGATGTTAATCAAGAACGACTTTTTACGCTTGTATATACAAAATATTGCCCAGGAGAGGCTTTTAGACATATTTAATAATTAACATCGTTCGTTGTTTAGCTATTACCGTGAATCCACAAAGCCTGTCACGACACCTTTTATGAGAAGCGATAGCCCGTGTAGGACTTGAAAGTCTTGTCATGGACACAAGTAGAGTTGATCAACTAGCTCAGTACTTTTCGCAGCTGCATAGGTAGTATCATTCGTCTTAAGTAAAGCAGTTCTATAGTACGAGATACCAGCCTCCAACGCATTGTCATTTCTTCATGGGCGTACAGCAGTCCCCGGCTGCTCTAGCAGCTTGGTCCGCCAAGCCACGAATCGCACAACTTTGGTCCCCCCCGGCCGTAGATAAAGTTTCCGGCCCCGGAGGTAGCTCGCCTAGTTGTGCCGCGAGAGCGTCACATTGCGCAGCCATGATAATATCTTTGTCCGAAAGACCAGCTGGGTTATGCGTTGTCCAGCGGATGAAAGTGGTATTATAAACCTTGATTCATGTGGTGAGTTGGCTGTAACTGCTGAAGTACGGGGACGGACTCACGTTGGACCATTCAGGATGGTGGTTCCTGATTTTGCATTGAATGGAAACGCCTGTCATAAAATCCTGTGATGAATTAGCTGGTAGCCTGTGCCTTTTATCTAGGTCGTCAATGCCCCCAACAGGCCACACGGCTGGGATCGACAGCTCACTATACTCACCCATGTCTTTCCAAAAGTCTTGAACTTAAACTGCCTCTCTAAGGCAGTGCCGTCTTTAGCCAATGTCCATCGCCCACCCTCAGAAGTGAGCAGTGCATTCAGCGCGGGTGTTGCACTTGCGGTATCAGTACCAGCCGAAAATCGAGGCTGAGCCATTGATGATGTAAAGCGGAATAGTGGTGGAAGACGGGCAGATAACTGGAAAGGGCGCATTGTTGGAAGAAACAGTCGACGTTGCCAATGATAGTGGGTGGTTGATGAGGCTGAAAGGATTGGACAATGAGAGGCGAAAATGGAGTGAGACCCAAGATTGATAGTACTTTTCGCTTACTCTCTTATTGGTGAATCGATGTGTACCCACTAACACATCTCCTACTTATTTCGCCAACATGAATTGCAGAATATCGTTACATTCTTATGGTTCTCGATTAAGAGAGAGGGAAAGAATCGAGGACTTAGAGCTTTAATAGCCTTCTCATTCCAGTGTCTTCGTAGCCTCTGCTATGGCTCTGTCGTTCATGATCGAGTTGCAACCAGGTCATGAATTACAATTCTGACGAGTTGGTTATATGTAGCACTTTACTGCTGTTGTTGATAAGAAGTACTAGTATTTAAGTTAAGATGGTATAAAGAACCTGGCTAATCAAAACCCAACCAAAACTCACATAAGATCAAAAACGAGGCAAGTTGCCGAGTGAGTGTCCAATACAACCTATGGTTGATTACCTTGGTACCTATCTACCTAGGTAGGTATGAGAGAACTACTGCACACCCTCACCAGATATAATAATGCCTATAACGGGTAAAGTGCCTAGCAATGCCCGTCACGTCCGTATACTTTACCCGCAATTCAGTTAGCAGGTATTCCTTGCTTTGGCTTTTCTCAAGCTGTGCACTATTCCAGCTTGCATCTCATGGGCATTAATATGGGCCGGAAAGCTCGGAAGAGGCTTCTAATTTATTGGACAGATATACAGATAGCGAGAGGAGGAACTGGGATAAACTGTCTTCTCAGCAACGCGGAATCGTCTACGTGTAATTGGAGGTATTTCGCGTGGACAGTGAATGTGGTAAGATAGGCAGGCAGTGGCGCATTACAGTATAGAATCCCAGATAAAGCGTGTAGATTTTGTGATCTTGACTCATTCTCAACGACAACATGGCGAACGTGAGCGGATGCAGTTGGTATAACAGAGATGACCGTGTGATCCCAACATAAAGCAGATGGCAATAGTGAGTAGATGTGAATATGTGTCTACGTCACTTCTTGCCAATCAGGAGGTGGAATTTCGAGACTTTGGCACCTGCAGCATGTTGATGTTAACTACTACTACCATACGCGGTATTGTTACGTGATTTAAGGCCGTATTAATGTCTTTTTACAAGCTGAAAGCCAGATCGAAACACTCCGAAACCGATAAATGCGTCGTGGACAATTGCCTTGAAAGTGGGGCTCTGCACATGAGGAAAGGATACTGCAGGTGGCTGGCCGTGGTTGGTAGGTCCTAGGTCCGTACTTCTTGTCTGTTGCTCGCTGACAAATATTTTCCCTACTGCAACAACGTTCCCCTTCCTGCATCAGTCAGCAAATCCATCCAATCTTCTAACTCGAACCCATCGTTTATCCCTATCGCGTCAAGTATCAGACCGGCCGGTGTCGGGAACAAGAAGAGAGATAGAAAGAAGGGATTGTTCTTACTTTCGATGAGGAGACTATCAGAAATTTGAACGATTCTCACCAAAACAACATTGGCCTCAGTTGACGCGTCTTTGTTACTCGAATTGAGGCTTCACCAAGATTGCATAACGGCTGAGACAGTTTACTTAATCTGACCTCAACGCAGGGAAGTTCGCGCGTGTTTTGGACTTCTTGCGCCAGTTGCTGTGAGCGTTTCAGGCTTTTTTACTCGAATCTGTCAGAACCAGAGACGGCCTCGAGTTCCGTACGTGCCTACAGTAATAACAACAACCATCCGCCATCGAATTGCAGAAGCGAGCAAGCGACAAGCGAGCGATAACCGCACCAAACTACACAAACCCATCTAAGCTCAGATTAGCCTAGTCCGTCAAACAAAGCGGAGAGCAGAAGCGTCCGGCCCAGCCACGCCATTTTCCGACTTGGGTCACCACTCACGCTCATTCAAAAGGTTCACGGATCCAGGTTACATAATCCGTTCCTCTTCCACCAGCCTCTCTCCTCACTCGTCTCTTTGTCAGTCAGCGTCAGGTCCCCCCCTCGTCGCAGTAATAATCATTGCCCTGGGTCACCACTACTTGGATGCTGAGTCAGACTCTCCTCCCCCAGAGCTCAAGCATGCAGAACTCCTCAGCAAGCGGCGCCAACAATCAAGGTTAGTTAAGATAACTCTTTTACTCTCTCTTTTCTTTCTTGCTGCGGCTCGTCTGTTTCTTTATTTGAATGTGTCTTGTTCTGAAGCTAGAACTCTATCTATTCCTTACACTGCACTGCGCCTCTCATTGGCCTCGGTCTATTGCGACACTCATAGCGCTCTCTTGTATCTCTCAACCATCTGAATAGCATCCTTGTCGCGTTATCGCGCAACCCGTTATACAATACACATAAAGCTCTTTCTCATCATCACTTGAACACGATACCCGTTCCCGGCTCTTTCGGCTTCGCGTCTACTTCAATTACCATTGACGTAGCTCCTGAGCGCATTGGCTAAAACCAACCCCTCTAAATAGAGCAGCATCTGCGCGCACAGCTCGAGCTCCTCAAGAGCCACGACGCGACAGGCTCGTCCTCGACGGCTTCTCCTGCTCCTCGTGATACTCGGCATCAACCCCTTCAGCCGGCTCCTGCGCGGCCGTCGAATGGCTTCGATCACTCGCACAATCCTCAAGATCAACCTCGAGCTATAGCCGCAAAAGGCGAGGTTGAAGCTCATATTCACCCTGACCTTCGTGCTCGAGCCAACAACGCACCCACCGCAACCATGATGCCTATCGTTCCTCCATCCGGGCATAGCCCAGGCGCCTCTGCTGGCCCATCCACTGCTCCGATTGCCTCCGGGCCCCCTCCTCACATGTCGCCGGACGACCATGGTGACGGTCGCAGCAAGGCCAAGCGTGAATTATCTCAGTCAAAACGTGCAGCGCAAAACAGAGCTGCTCAGGTAAGTTACCAATACTGGCTTGTTGCTTAGCAAGATCACTTTGCTGCTTGTTGAGCTATTTGACCAACAATCCATCAATAGAGAGCATTCCGACAACGCAAAGAGGGTTATATCAAGAAACTCGAGCAGCAAGTTCGCGAATACATGGACATGGAGCAATCTTTCAAATCGCTCCAGTCAGATAACCATGCGCTGAGAGAGTATATCGTTCACCTACAATCGCGGTTGTTTGACGTAACAGGCGAATACCCGCCTCCCCCCCACAACGTTGATATTGCTCAACCTGCACAACAACCGTCAGCACCGGCTCCAGCTCCATCTTCGGCTACAGCCCCAGCACCCACACCGATTGTTTCTGCTCCGCCCGAACCAGCGCCTAGCAATTCCGCGGCCGGAACACCTTTGGAAGCTGTTGCGCAGGCCGTTGCAGGCCTTGCAGCTCAGGAACAGATCGAGCGTCAACAATACCCCACGGCGCACGAATGATGAGTTATGATAACGTAAGTCAAAGCTTGGTCTTTGGTGTATGGCGAAAACATCTAACGAGAACAGATTGCTTACAACACCAAAACCTACACAGGCTCTACGATAATGAGAGCGATTGAGTTCAGGCCAGCACCACCAAGAGCCGAATCGATTCTGAAGAACGCGACAGAAGCAACAAAGGTGGTTTCGATATCCAACAAGGTGTATGTTTTGCGAAACACTGACAGAAAGGCATAGTTGGTAAGTGAAAAGGCTGTGCCACGCTGACCAATGTCCTTACTCGCATGGAAATCATGTGTGATGGCGGGAATTTCAGTTGATATCATGGTTCTGCCCTTTGGGGCAGCTCCAGCTTACGTGGTCGCACTAGGAGCGCAAGAAAGCCACAAGGAATATGCTGATATAGAGGGAAACCAGCAATCGAGGGTCAATATAATAGATGCAGATAAGTGTTAATGGTCGGAGTCGAGGGCTTGGTAGCAAATAGAGGATCTTATTTTGACAAACCCCCAGCGTTATCGTTCTAAAGATCAAATTGTCTCAGATGTTTAGGTTCAGGAAGAGGGGCAGGATCTTGCATCAGCGAATACTTGTTATACATATCCTCAACATTTCGAGAGCTGCTTTCGTAGATATTGGCAATTGACCAATAAACTTACACTATAACCGTCGGCTGCTGGACCCGACTTTGACTCCACATTAACCGATACCAACTACCTACCCTTTTCCTTAGTCTCTCTTTGTTAACAAGTTGAGATTAAGGTCGAATCGTTTGACTTACCTCGCTAATATTTTACTTTCACTATCGGATGTGAAGTTGATGAGTCCTGCTTCGTGGCAAATACAGCACTGGCTTCAAGCCCGCATTTCGGGTAGACAAATCCATATTGCGATAGAATTAACCAATCTCGACTACGTATTAAGAGAGTTTCTGTATAAATCTTCAAGACTTAATAGTAGTCGCTGTTGCTTACATGCACTGGTGGGGCCTTCGAGTTCATGACAAAATGTCTCAGCCCTTTGGTGGTTGACTCATGCATCTACCACCAATGCCATAGTTCGTTCTACCGCGGCGTTACCCGTCATTAAACGAATCAGTCACTGACAACGTCTGGATCAATTCAAAAGGCCGAGTTGGCTTTATGGACCGCCCAAGCAAAATTACAGATAACGCTTAATACACATTGGAAACTGGTCTCTCGTGGGTATCACCAGGCCAGCGATGCGCACGGCTATGCATCGTGAGCCATCACAATGGCCAAACATCAGACCTTTTCTTTTATCAGCTGAGTTTCGATGACGGACTTGGACGTTCCCTATAGCGTATACTTCACCAGCAAGCCAGGCTGCCGCGCATTACCAAGGACTTTCGCTGCAGTATCTTCAACCATCGTGCTCGACAGATAATAATACTAAGACATAACACGATAATTTCCCACTCAGATGATCGTTTCAAGGAGTCTCATATGCTGAGCTTCCATATTTAGAGGCATAGGGCGATCAACGCAGCAACGGAGATATACGACAGTGCCGAGGCAGGACTTCCGTCAATCTCTGTTATTACTGGCCTCGAAGTCAAGTAACAAGGAGGTGTCGATATTTTGCCGGCTTGACTGAACCCAAGTCTCTAGAGAAGTCAATCATCGACAGCCCTTCCTTCATGCTTATTCGGAGATTACCAAACATAATTATCCAAAAAAAACCACCCACTCTCCATCACCACAGCTTCGACAATCGTTCGACCGGAGAAGATAGCATCAGGATCCACGAGTCATGCATCAAGGCCGTTCTGGTCATTCTCAAGTATCGGCACCGCACGAGCGAGGAGACTCGACCTGGACGTATCATGCATGCCATTCGCTGGACGGCTATCACTTAGCTGCAATCCCCTTCGAATCAGCGCGATGTTATGTCGTAATTGGAGTAAAAACGACATGAATCGTCCGTCCTGTGGACAGGCGTGGGGATCTCCTGTGACCAAAGACATCAGGGTACAGAAATCTGACTGACCGATTGAAGCTCGAAGAGCTGCGAAAGCTATCTAGGTCATACTATGGCAGATTCAGAAGACGCCAATGATCGTTCGAGCTCATCCATCTGGTATTAAGTCATGTTTCTTAGATATACTTTCGATGCTGGTCATTGCGGATGATGGTTTCCGAGTTCTTTTATTTCCATGCATAGGAAACTCTTTCAATATCTCTTAGACGATACTCACCTTTGTCCAACTTGACGTTGGATCCTTTGTTGTTACATATACATGACGCTGTGCCGACATTAAACAGTGCTATAAGTGAGTTACAAATGGTACGGTTGTGCGTAGTCGTTCATAGTCATCATCGAAATTATGGATTGAATGAGGACTACGCCAGACTATGGGTAAAATTAAAAATCATTAATCCCTGTGTACTTCCGGCAGTATAAGTACTTAGAAAGCCCGGAAATATGTATGACTGTTAGAGGTTTGGATAACATCGACGCGATAATAAGAAAGCTAATAAGATGTGTGATTGACGAAAGTGAATTGCGCGCCCCATTTTCACCCGGAAGGTGGCGTTGCTCCAGGCAGGTAGGTAAAATATCCTGCTGCCCTCCAGGGTATCAGAAAGTTGGCCGCTCGCTCGAGGTGTAGAAGACAAAATCAGTGTGAGCCTATGATATTTAGAAAGCTTCAGTTCGTTTATCTTCGTCTCCAAAGCTTAGAGGACCTCGTTTCTGCTACCTACTAGATACCTACCTACCTAGGTAACTAGACTAGATACTAGCCTGGAAGCTTCTATTCTAGGAAAAGCACTGCCGGAGCTTATCGATAAGACACTTTCCAGTAAGTTACAATGTCCAGGGAACGCTATACTTTAGTTTCTTTTTTGTCCAGTCTGGGCTGACAAATCGACGTCAGGCCACGAGAATTGCAAAACAGTTTCCAAGTCGAATTTGTTAGTTTCTCGGTTTCTGCCTACCACGGCATTCGTTTATTGGCGTTGACCTGTCTGTTATCTGCTGCTATTTCCTTGGAAGCGCCGAATTGATTCCTGCTCCGTTACTTGGGTTACCTTGATTCTTTTGGCTGCCACTCCCAAACACAGAGATATATATCCATCCATTCGTATCTTCCACTCAGTAGCGCTATTCAATGTCGAGTGATTCCAACGACCAACAGCAGGCTACTGCCCCTGCGTCGGTATCTGCAGGAGGCTCTGCCGAGCCACCCAAGAGGATCCCAAAGGGTGTAGTACTGGGCCCTGATGGCAAGCCGTAAGTTACATCATAATGGACGCCCTGTAAATGAAGTCTCGTTCAGCTGACCCTTGCTTAGATGCCGAAACTGCACTTCTTTCGCTGCATGGGCTTCTCAAACAAAGAGCACACTCAAACAGGATACAGCAGCAAAGACTCAGCGTCCTGCAGCCGAATGCCCTCCAGATGTTGAGGTGCTAGGCCGAAGTACATGGACGCTTCTTCACTCTATTGCAGCGCAATACCCAGAAAAGCCATCTACTGGTCAAAAGACTGATCTTTTGAGCTTCGTTGGTCTATTCTCTAAGCTATATCCATGCTGGGTATGTGCTGAGGACTTCCAGGGCTACCTCAAGCGTGAAGCGCCACAGGTTAATAGCCGGGATGAGTTTGGCAAGTGGCTGTGCGGCGCTCACAACGACGTCAACCGTAAGCTGGGCAAGCCTGAGTTCGACTGTTCTAAGTGGGAGGAGCGGTGGCGGACAGGTTGGAAGGATGGCCGATGCGACTAAGCTATTGTTGTTCTGGCCTGAGCGAGCCGAGCTGAAGTTAGGGCTGGCTGCTGGATCGACGGTCGGGCCGGAAACTTAGCGCGCATATCGACATAAAGATGGGCTTTCTTAAACTCGACTCATCATGGTTTCAAAGACAAAGGGCCTTCGGTGTGCGGTGTACAATTGCGGAATGGCATGATGGATGATGGACTGTTAGACGTTATGTGGATACACGTGGTGGGTGGCCAGTGCCGGACCGATGAATGGTAACGACGTCTGCTGCAGACACAAAGCAAGGACGGTGGAGTGGTTTCAGGGTCGCTAACCAGTTTCCATATGTTTCAAAAGGGGGAATACCTACGATATATAGCATAGTATTTGTAGGGGTCGAAGATAGAACTGTATGCATAGAATCTCATCTCAAGATAGTCTAATAATCTTACTGGCAGTCAATTGTGCATTTACAATATAGAACGAAACAAACATTACAAGCCATTAATATCCCGCCCTATGTTGAAAGCTAGGGACACTGTCACCCCATACCACTCTCAATGGTCTTCGCCACCAGTTGAGGCTCTGTGAGTATGGAAAAGGTCACGGTCCATTGGAAACCTAGTATAATAAACCACTGCGATGAAAGTAGTCAAATTCAGGAACCAAACAGAGGGAGAAATTCCCAGGGATCGGATCTCGCCAGTCGGTACCCTTGTATCGTGTTGTCTCGACCCGACCATCCCTGTTGTTTTCGGAGAACTCCCTTTAGGCGCGATAAGAATGATCTGACATTTATGACAACGCCGTACAACACAACTACCGGGCCGCTATTTTGGCAAAATGAAATAAAAATCAATCTATCCTACCTAACACAGCACTGTAAGGCAAGGCTAGGGCCAAGGTGGTTTATGGACAAGTAGATTTCTAAATCGCAGGTTGCCTTACCCAGTAATGTCAGACCACACATGCCATTCATTGCCCCTCTGAATCCATGCTCCCTAGTCGTAGTTAGACGACAAAAAATAGTTGCTATGGTCCCGCAAATTGTAACATGATATCGGTTTATTGTTAATGAGTATTTCGACGGCAAGGAGCGGAAAGCATAGGAAAGAAGAGGCTTGTTTTTGTGAATCGGACGTCCATAGTATGTTATAGTTCGGCATGATCTTGAAGGAAGGGCCTTTTACGGACACAAAATGCCTGTAGTGAGTCATTTCTGGTTAATCATCATCATTATATTTCATGGGTATATGCTATTATTTGGTCAATCGGGATACCGAGTATTGCCTTTTGAATGAACTGAATGGTATTTAATTGAGACATTTTCCTCGGTGTAATGCATGGGTAGTCATCTCTGGCCTCAGCATGACTGTAGATACTCGTCTCTGACAATCATAGACGTAACGGTCGTATGCAAGATGCAGTACAATGGGTTGCTGCTCCCTACCGGAATGGTCAGTTAGTCCGATAGATATGGTGCAGTACAGAATCGTACTTGTTAATCCCCAGTACGGGTATAATATACACGATTGTCGATTAATGGACATCCACCACCGCTGCCCACGTTAAAAATGAAAAGAATACGTGGTCCCCGGATCTGATACGCAGTAGACCTGTATCTGTTAGCAATTGCCGTAGTTTACTGTGACTACGCCATTGTCCATTCCAAGCGATGATCTTTAACGACTTGGTCCCGGCCAGCACTCGGCCGCACAGCTCCGGTCTACCCGGTCAGTGAGGGACTTGCTTTTTGAAGCGTTTCTCACAATCGAGTTAAGAAAGTAAACTAAACTATAGATCTAGCTAGTATGTGATATTTGTGGTCAGGGGAATAGTCATTGCAACTATGCCGTTATTGACAGGCCTCCGTTTCTGGTTCTTGGTATTAGTCTTTTTTTTCTTTCTTTTTGATCGTACTTGGCGGCATGGTTCTGTGAATCCACCCTGCTGAAGAAGCATGCGATTCCTTGGGAAAAGATCCACTCATTCTGTACCTATCATTGACAGCATATCTACAGCCTGAGAGGTGTTTCTCGACGTTTTCAGACCTGTCCACCTTTCAAGTCTGGCCGATTGAGAGGGCCCGTGTCCAGGCACATGGCATCATATGATTTTCTTTCCATGCTTGTCGCAGTTCACCGTGTATTTGACAGTGAATACCTGTCACAGTAAGGAAGATACAGAAGAGACAGAGAGCCTAAGAGCTACTGCATCTACTAACCATACGGGTCGTTAGTGGAAGAGCCGCCTAACTTCCCGTCTAGTGGCGCTGACAGGACATTACATCACCACTCATCACACCCATTCACTGAATTATGCTCACCACTTTATTTTCCAACCAAAAGCCCGTCCAATCCAATAGTTACCTAGTTACCTTGGTAGGTAGGCACTGCAGGTTGTTAGTTTCGCGGTTTCGGCCGCTTGGCTACGGACGCGAGCGATAAAATATCGTGATGTTAACCCAAGAGTCATGATAATGGCAACTCGATTGATCTCCTTGCCTTATGTCCGCCTTGTGTCCTTGACAGGTCCGATTATACTCTGGGTCCAACTCTGGGTCCAGGTCTGGGCTACCTGTGTGCATACGTATGGTCTTATTTTTGGACAGTTGATCAGATCAGATCAGATCAACCCATTCGAAGTTCAGAATGAGAGAATGCGCAAGGGTCCCTCATTGGTGAAGTGCTGACTGCTGCACCGTACTGTATGCGCCTCCACTATTCGAAGTTTCAACCACCTGCCTACCTTCCTTGATATGTACTGTCTGTGGTGTCGTCAACGGAAGGTATAAACACCTTCATCCCCCCTCCTCTATCATGTCTTTTTTCCTTCCTCATCATTCCATCGATCACTCAATCAATCATCAACCAACCATTTCCATTCCTCTTTTCGGTTGTCTTGGTTACTTCCAACCTAGACATCTCAACTTGTATCTCCTCCACATTCAACCTATAAATAAGCTTCAAGCTTCTCTCATCTCTTACCCCTCCTGATCAACCTTATCTTACTTATAGCACTACAAAGCATACCGAACAAACCGCAACCATGAGCAACAGCAGCCTCCAAAAGCCTGTTGACGTGGCTGAGTACCTCTTCAAGCGACTCTACGAGGTCGGCGTCCGATCTATTCACGGTGTTCCAGGCGATTACAACCTTGTCGCCCTCGACTATCTTCCTCAATGCAACCTCAAGTGGGTCGGCAGTGTTAACGAGCTCAATGCTGGTGAGTTTCATCATGACTCCACTTTATCTGAAGAGCTTCATCATGATACCATTTACTAACAACTTCCAGCCTACGCTGCCGATGGCTACGCCCGTGTTACCAAGATGGCTGCTCTCATCACCACCTTCGGTGTTGGCGAGCTCTCTGCCATCAACGGTGTTGCTGGATCTTACTCTGAGCACATTCCCGTTGTCCACATTGTTGGATGCCCCTCTACCATCTCTCAGCGTGACCAAATGCTTCTTCACCACACTCTCGGCAATGGTGACTTCGACGTCTTTGCCAACATGAGCTCTCAAATCTCCTGCAACGTTGCCAAGCTCAACAAGCCCTCTGAGATTGCCGAACAGATCGACACTGCTCTCCGCACCTGCTGGCTCCGCTCTCGCCCTGTCTACATTATGGTCCCTACCGATATGGTCCAGGAGAAAGTTGAGGGTGCTCGCCTCGATACTCCTATTGACCTGTCCGAGCCAAAGAACGATCCCGGCAACGAGGACTTTGTTGTTGATGAGATCCTCAAGGCTATGTACGCCGCCAAGCGCCCTGTAATCCTCGTCGACTCTTGCGCTATCCGCCACCGTGTTGTCGAGGAGGTTCACCAGCTTGTTGATAAACTCGACCTCCCTGTCTTTGTTACCCCCATGGGCAAGGGCGCAGTGAATGAGGATCACCCCAACTACGGCGGTGTCTTCGCCGGTGACGGCTCTCACCCTCCTCGTGCCCAGACTATTGTTGAGGAGTCTGATCTACTTCTGACTATTGGTGCTCTGAAGAGCGATTTCAACACCACTGGTTTCTCCTACCGCACATCTCAAATCAACTCGGTTGATTTCCACAGCACTCACTGTAAGGTCCGATACTCCACATACCCCGGTGTTGCCATGCGCGGCGTCCTCCGCAAGATCATCGACAAGGTCGACCCCAAGTCTATGCCTGCTCCTTCCATCCCCGAGGTCAAGAACGAGGTTGAGAAGAACAATGACGACTCGGAGACCATCACGCAAGCCTGGTTCTGGCCTCGCGTCGGCGAATATCTCATCCCCAATGACATTGTTGTCACTGAGACTGGTACCGCTAATTTTGGCATCTGGGACACTCGATTCCCTCGCAATGTCACCGCCCTCAGCCAGGTTCTCTGGGGTAGCATTGGCTGGTCCGTTGGTGCTTGTCAGGGTGCTGCTCTAGCTGCTAAGGATGCTGGAAAGGACGGCCGAACAATCCTTTTTGTTGGTGATGGATCTTTCCAGTTGACTGCCCAGGAGCTGAGCACCATGATCCGACATGGCCTCAAGCCCACAATGTAAGTTATCAACATTTCTGAGCTATTGGTGCCTGGACTAACTTTGTCTTAGTTTTGTCATCTGCAACGATGGTTTCACTATTGAGCGATTCATTCATGGCATGGATGCTGTTTACAACGACATTAACAACTGGAAGTACAAGGATCTCGTCAGCGTTTTCGGCGGCGAGAAGACTTGTAAGACCTTCCAGATCAAGACCAAGAACGAACTCAACGAGCTCCTGACCAACAAGGAGTTTAACGCTGCCGAGTGCTTGCAGTTCGTCGAACTCTACATGCCCAGGGAAGACGCCCCTCGTGCTCTAGTTTTGACAGCTGAGGCCAGTGCCAGGAACAACGCCAAGAAGCACTAGATGGTTACAACAATTGATAAACGAGGTTTGCAAAGAGGTCTTGCTCAACAGATGTTCAGGATAAGTGTCTGGTTGCACTTGACCCTCTGGATGGAGTCTCTGCTTGGCTAATTATAATGGTTTAAATGGTTCATACTATAGAATGGGCACAAGTTTTTATGTTTTATGTATTTCAAATTGAAAAGCGATTTTATCAACTCACTTGAAGCTTCGAATAATTGTCTCGTAGGTTCGATTAACTTGAGTCTGCAAATCGCATCGATGCGATGTATTCAATCCCACTACACTTGGTTAACACTACATATGCACCCAAGCGCCGCTCTCGCAGAACAGGCATTAATCGATTGAGCGAACGTGTTTTGTGAAAAGAAAATGGCCCTAAAACATAAACTCCTACATTTAACGCCGACTTTTTATCAGACTTTTGATTGAATTATATAATATTTAAAATTTGGGTTCCTCGATCGTACCCTGAGTCGGTATTCAAAGCACCACGTGATTCGCTCGCGCCAAAATTCTCCACGCGTAATGACCTATCTCAAGCTGGATCGAAGTCTCTTTAAAATCGACATCAAGACTCAATTTTTCGCCCCATCTTGGAAATATTACGACAGCGGTTGACAGGAATCTCACTTCACATATACCGTCTATCTACCAAGATACAGCAACATTATTATGAGCGACGGTGCTGGCAAGCGGAAACAGGGCCCTGGTGGCAATGGCCCAGCCTTCAAAAGGAGCAAGGTGAGCACAAAAGACGAGCCATTGTTTACAGTGGAATCTCTGGCCTGACTTGAGGGGCTATTTGGTGACTTCTGTGAAAGAAACAAGCTGATATTGATCAAAGGGAGGCGCGTCTGGCAAGTGGCAGACGGCACACCAAAAAGCCAAGAAAACCGAGCAGATGGAGCTGGGCAGAACCTTGGAGGTTGATGATGCCGGGATTTGGGTAACTTATGCGAGAGGTATGAGGGGTAAGGCCATAAAGGAGTTCAAGACTGTCTGCGACGAGGTATGTCACTCCCCTACTACACCTCCTCACTGTTTATCGTCTGCTGGTATATATTTTCACTCAACTAACCTAATACAGTACGGCGAATCGCTGTTTGGGGTACAAGCTCCGAAAGAAGATGGAGAGGCTGACGAAGACGAAGACGGCGGTGACATTGAGGCTTCTATCGAGAAGGAATTGGCCAGTCTAGCACAGCCAAAGCCCAAGATAAAGCAGACCTTCACAGCTATTGGAACTGGCCTCGACTGTGTCTTTTTCATGAAGACAGTGAAGCCCATTGAGCCTCTTCAGCTTGTCACCAAGATTTGCCAGGATGCCAAGGACTGCCCTGACCCGATGCAGCGCAAGACCAAGTACATCAACCGCTTGACACCTGTCTTTGATACGGACAAGGCTACCGACAAGGGTATTGAGCGTGTTGCTCGGAGTGTGATGGGCCCACACTTTGAACTCAAGAAGGAGTCAGGAGAGGACGCTCCCACAGCGGAGGCAGTTTCTTCAAATGAAGAGGCTGACGGATCTGCAGGTTGCACGGTAAGTCGATGATATGATTCGCAAGCAGTGTCGTCTGAATTTAACAATCTACCCTCTTACAGTTCGCCATTAGGTACAACATCCGGAATCACACCGCTTTCGATTCGAGCGAAGTGATAAAGAAGATTGCGAATTTGGTCAGCCCTAAACACAAGGTCAACCTCAACAATCCCGACAAGGTGGTATTGGTTGAGATTTTCCAGGTAAGCGGCCCCCCCTTCGCGTAATCCACCTATCTCCGTGTCACAGCAGTAGACTAACTAGCGTCAAGACATTCTGTGGAGTCTCGGTTGTCGATGGTAAAGAGAGTGACGAGCTAAAGCGTTATAATCTGAACGAGCTGTACAAGGTGGCTCTGAATGGGAAGAAGAAGGAGAGCAAGCCTGTAGCCGAGAAGGAAGCTGGGGTATCAACATAAACTAAGCCACTCGTGTATGGAAGTATGTTTTTGAAGAGGGTGGTTGATGAGAACAACCGTCATACCAAGCGAGCCGAGCGGTTTACCTCATCGCTAAACAACCGTCTGATTCGCGCGGTTCGGCCAAATCTTTCTATGGCCTTACCCGTCACTTAGAGGATGTCAAACATCTGCCGAGACATATTATCAGCTGTTCCTATGCTGGTCTCATAAAACAATCACTTGGGCTCATTATGAAAGCATGGGTATAGAGGCCGTTACCACTCTGGGAGTAACAACTAACATTGAATTCGCAAGGTTTGGCTCAGAGGGTGGGAAAGGATAATAACTTACGCGGCCACGGAGAGATCCTCGCGGTGGGCTGCGAATGAGGATATATCGTATCCGTCAATAGACAGAGTCTCATGGAAGTCCGAAAAAGAACGGGGTTTCAATAATTGGGTTCATTCCTAGAAGGACTTTTGTCGCCCCATAGTCCAGGTTTCATAAGCTACTGTCACCTCAAAGCTGGAACAGAGATACGTAGTGACCGTTCTAGCGCACGACTCAGGAGATTGTTGTCCGACCCCAGCTTGGTTGCACACACATGACGCGGGATGTGTAGAACGTGCCGTAGGGCTAAGCAAGTAGGATGAGCAGTCCAAGACGATGGATGACTGGACTTGTTGTTCATGTGAGGGGAAGGGAGGGACGGGATTTGACAAAGAAAGTGTGAAGGCGCTCTTGGTCATGCTTACATGCTTACACACGTATTAGCACATATATACGACTTGAAGTTCCAGAGGGGCATATTGAGGCCCCCGTATGTTACCAGGAGGAGGACCCTTCGATATACGATGAGATGACAAACAAAGTCAAGCCTGTGTACCTACTTAGTTTAGGACATGTCTAATCCGCTGCATTCCCGAGTAGTAAGATTAAACCGGGAGTGGCTTGAGGCGGGCTCTAATAACTTTAGTTAGTTGTGAGAACAGGTTCCAACTGCAGTATAATAGGCGAAGATTGATGCTAGAGCGATGGTCGAGTTGGGAGGTAATAGTAACAACTTGAGGTAGCATTACAGGTACGTACCGAAAAGTAAAAGAACAAACAACCCTCAGGGGACGGGACTTGACAGGGATGATTTGACTTGGCGGAATGCGATCCAGGTCAGCTTCGCTTGTTTTGACCAATCATAAATTTCCCGACTCGCTTCTCGATGCACACCAGAGGCATGGGTTCATTTAGAGTCTGACATTCCGCCCATCGTCAGGCTTGTCCATAGACGAAGGAATGCCTATGTGTAGAGAATTGTGACGCATCATAGGCACTCAAACGCTTTGGTCTCGTCCTTTGCTAGTTGGGCAGCTTTAACAGTATATAGTAGGTCCAGTTAGAAAAAAGTATACTAACGATGTTTAACAGTAGGTGCAGTTAAGCTCGATCGAGTGCGGTGTTCGTTCCGGTCCACTTTGCCTACGGCGATCTGTTTCTTGACCAAACCCCTTGCAATAGATGAGCGATTATAACAGGTTGTCAGATCGTCTCGTCTCGTCTCGCCTGTTCGATCCTTCGATGCTTCTACTGAAGTTCTTCGGGGAGCATTCCGCGTTCTTATGTCTTGGCAAATTGGGGGAAAGCGGCTTGAGGCTAAAGGCTGCAAGCGGTTGCCTACTCGGTAACCTAACAGCTACTGTACTAGGTACGTTGGCTGAGTGGTACTTGCTGTAAAGGGGGATTTCTCTGTTCCTTTCGTTGCTACCCTTTTCTGTTGTTTCTCGTTTAGTAGTTAACAAGTACCTACCTAGGCAACTTTATTCCTAATAACGCCTCGCTTCGGCTTCACCGTTTTAGCAGGACGAGCAAGGCCTTTCAAGGGCTGGTTGTTTCTACCTACTAGTTATGCTTACAACACACACGTACATGCATACATAATACGGTCAGGACTGGCGTCGGGTCCCTACATATGCCGATGCTCCAAACTTGACAAGATTCAGACTGTGAAAGTAGAGGTAAAGGAAAGACAGATGGAACAGGGGGTCGGTGAGTTCAGCTGTTGCCCCAAGCTTCATGATCATCATCAGTATAAGCATCACTATCATTATGGCAGCCGTTATTTTCCTTGAAGAAATAAAGTAACAATACGTTTCTTGCTTGGCTGACTACATACCTGCCTACCTACCTGCCTCAGTACCTACCTAAGCCAGGTCAGGTCTCGCTCGCTACGTCGACCATTTACATTCCCCGTCTCTCGGTTCTAGATTCCGCCCTCGTTAGCGTGGACCCTTCTCAAACCTTTACTTGAGGTACCTTTGCTGCTGGCAATTGACCAATCCCCCATGGCTAAACTATCGCATTCCCATAATTCTCGCTTCTCTGCTCTTTTGCTGACCAGCGGTGACATGCATCCCTGTCTAGTCATTCCGCTTTTCCCTTTCCATTAACATCACCAAGCATGCATGATCCTCACTCTCTCGGGTCCGAAAGATGTCTGCCTACCATACCAATGTGGGCGCTTCGCTCGCTAATACACCTCCATCTTCTCTACCCTCGTTAATCCCTACACCAATGACACCTTTTTTTCGTTCTTTCTTTTTCCTGTTTAAGATCTGATTGCCTGACCCGTCGCTCTATTCGCTTGCTTTCTGCATACGCACGAGGCGTTCCAAGGCGAAGCCAACCCCATGTATCGAAGCTAATAACTAACTTACTATATCCAACCCTCGCAAACTACCTCGCAATACCATTTATTTATATTACCCGCTCATAATCTTATAGAGAGCTTCCCTTGGCCTTGTCCTATCATCGACAAAGCCGCAAAGCCCTGGTCCAAGCAAATACTTTCTCTATATACTCTGTCACTTCTGCTGCCATAAAACTTTGTCTCATCCTGTGTTGCAACAAGAGCATCCGCTATCTGTCTCTTTGTCTACGAGGCATGCATCGCAGACGGCGTTTGTACTCGACCCTACTATAGAGAGAATCTGTCAAACTCGCAGATAGGCCGAAACACATTCTTTGACGGGTTACTGCAACGTTGTCCTTCAGCCCTCGCCAACCATCGCCTTCGTCTAGCCGCCACTCTTTTCCCGAGCATCCTACGACCACACATTTCGCTCCGCCTTCTCATATATACCCGTCTCCTTATGACTCGACTGTCGTACCGATGCACCCTTCGGGACGACGGCAGTCTGCCCCTCCTGAGCCATTGTGTTGCGCAAAAGAGTTGTAACCTTGCACATGACAATATCCCCCGTTCGGCCCGAGACTTGATCTTTACTGAACCCTCCTCAACCGACCCTACTTCTGCCTCACCTCTCATCCCCATGGCGGCTGCTCCGCCAGAGAGTTCCGTCCTCTCTCTCCTCAGCGGTATCAGCCCTCGTCTACCTGTCAAGGAACTCGAGGTAATCCCTTCATCTCGGTTGCAGCGCCTTTATCATGTTAAAGTCACCGAGGGCCCAAGTCTTCTACTGGCATTGCCTCCACCTCCAGTTATACGCCTGTTGCGATCCGAAAAGTCAACGCTTGGTACAGAAGCTGCTGTGCTGAAGTGGCTTTCTTCTGGTTCAAGAGAAAGGAAAATCTTCTCGAGTTCTGTAACGAAAGAATCCATGAGCAAGATCACGGGATTGGTCTTAGGCAGTGAGGCTTCTGATAGTATGTTGACTGCGTATCTACCTCTGTTGGTCAGGCATGAGTCACTTGGCGGCATATCGCCAGTTGAATATAACCTTGTCCGACCAACACAAGGTACAGCTATATCCGCCCTCCCTAAATCTTTAAGTTCTAGCGAACGAAGGATTGTGGACTACCAAACCGGTCAACTTCTCCGTCGGATAGCCAGTCATCTTTCACCAACAAGAAAATTTGGCATTGCTGCTGATGTACTCTCGGTCCCTCCCTCAGTTATTCATCATCCGCCACGGCGTTTTGAAGGAAGCTTGAGTGAGTCAAAGGGCGCTGACTCGTGGAGGATAGCGTTTCATAGCTTGATGGAATCCGTCCTTCGTGATGGTGAGGACTTAACCATCATGCTTAACTACAAGCATGTCCGATTTCAATTTGCTCGCTTTGCACATCTACTGGACGCGGTAACAAAGCCCCGACTAGTTGTCATAGATGCTGGAGAAGACTCGAATACATTAGTATGCCATACTTACGACACTGCCAAGAAATCCAAAACGCCTGCTGAGGGGGTTTCAAGAAGATCAGACCTTGCGAGGAAGAGGCGACCAGACTACAGGATAGTCATCCAAGACGATAGCAACCAAAAAGAAGATCGCGCAATAAGTGAGGGGCTAGTTGGAAGACAAATTGAACTAACGGGATTGCGACAATGGAGCAACTGCATCTTTGGCGATCCCCTTATAGCCTTTGTCTTCAGCAAAACATCGTCACCCTCAGATGACTGCTGGCGAGGTTTCGATGACCCGATACCAGGCCAAGACACCACGTCACTCGATGTTATCGAAGATAGGGAAAACGCACACATCCGAATCCTGCTATACGAATGCTATCACACGTTAGTAGCTCTTGTGGGAGAATACTACAGACCGCAGATCGACAGCAGTAAGAAAGAACTCGCGGCGCGAAAACACCTCGCCGGTGTGTTAGCTCAGCTAGAAGAGCTTGACGATATGGGCCGGCAGCAGCGTAGACGCCCTAGTGGTGAGACGTCGCCTGCAAAGAGGCCACGGTCTGGCGAGGAGAGTGAGGAGGATGGTGAATCCTGATGATATCAACATAATACAGGATGACAGCTAGGCGCTGTTGACTTGTGTCTTAATACACGAATACATAAATATTAGATTTCCTTCATTAGAGTTGATCTACTAGATCAGTACGCACCGTAACTGTTTCCTAAAAGTTCAGTTTCTATCTTGTGCCAGCCAGATTGTCCTAGTATTAGACTAAAACATCATACTTTTGCCTTTCTCTTCTCCTTTGATGAACTGCCGCCAGCCTCATCGTCACTCGTATCGTTTTCTCCATCTTCGTCTCGTGGTAGTTGAAAGCCCATCATACCTAACAAATTACCCGTTGGCCCAGCCATACCACCCTGGCTCTTGAAGCTCTCTAGTAGATTCTTTGCTAGGTTGTAATCAATATCGACTTCTTCCTCGCCACCCTCTTCGCCTTCTTCTTCTATGTCTGGCAAGCTGGTTTCCCCTTCGTTCTGGTTTGTGTTCTTTAGATGAGGCTGTTTCTCTGCAGCAGGGTCGAGCTTGAGAGCACCGTGTGCGTTCAGCTCAGCCTCGAACTCTGTGGTGAGCTTTTGGATTTCTTCATCCTCTTCATCCACGACTGGTGGTTCGGGTTTGTGTGTGGTTTTCTTGGTCGCGTTGTTATTCGAGTCTGCCGATGGTAAACCCATCATCTCTCTCATCATTTTGGCGAACTCTTTTTCGTCAAAACTGACCTCTTTATCCTCAGACTCACTATCATCGTCAAATTCATCCTCCTCATCATTGTCATAGTCCATTTCGTCAAGTTCGGCACCGTCCATTCCAGCACTGTCATCGTTGAGAAACGCTTCGAATCGGGAGACGATTTTTCGAAGGTCAGATTGCGTGTTTGCGTCGCCAAACCCTGAATTCATATTGGAGGTGTTGTTCCCTCTCTTCCCATCCAGTTCCCGTTCAAATTCTTGGTAATTGATATCCATCCAGGCTTCACTGTCGTCTCGGTCGACATCCCTCCATGACTTGATCTCTTCGTCCGAAGGTAGAGCGTCAACACCATCCTCCTCAAGGTCCTCGAGCACGATGCCAAGCTCGCGTACGGCTCTGTTCTTACTTTTATCCGCCTTGGCGGCCAGCATCTCGAATCCGCATGTGAGCTTCATTCCAACGTCGAACCTCGCCATGACCTTGTCCGCCTCGACTGAGGGGGCCTCCTTTTGCGCCCTACGGTACGCATCAACCCAGCTGGGTGGAGTATCGAATCTCTGTGATCGCAGTTGAGCGAAAAGCACTTTACTGAACCGAACAGATGTCGTGATGAGGTCCTGGGGCGGAAACACTGGCGGCTCTGATGGCGAGATGACACGTTTCAGGGCAATGGGGTCACGAAGATAGAACATCTCGACGGCCGGTGCAACTGATTTGGGAAGCAAATGTATAGCGTATGCTAGTTTCCTTGGTATAGTGACGAGTGAATGGTGGATAGATTCGCCGATCTGTGTCGGATACTTTTCGAGTCGGTAGAAGGCCTCGGCTTCAACAAACCCTGAGTGTACAAGGGCTTCGCGTTTTGTTCTGAGGATTTCAACTGCTTCTGTCAGGTCAAGATTGCGAATTTTGAGACCATCTTCATCTTTCACTGGAATAAGCAAGAGATGACCCATGTTAATCCAAGTTCTATTGTTGTCGATTTCTGGGTTCAACCATCTTGGAAGCACGTTTGCGGCTTCAACAAGCAGAAACTCGCCATCCGTGTCAAACACCCTGATCCAGAGGCCAGGGTGAGACTTGGATAGTTCCCGAAGAATGTATACAATCAGCCACTCATCCTCTACAGCATCGCTATAGTCGGTGATGCCGTGCAGATACAATAGGCCTGTCGTACCGATTAGCACACCGCGTCAGAATAATAGCAAACCGTACAGATCTGATACTCACCATTTTTGTTTTTCAGTGTAAGATTAAATTCGTCTTTTTGCCATATGTAGTCTTTTGTGAGGGTGTTGGCGAGTTCTATTGCTGACTTTCGAATGTTTTCAATTTGTGAAAGCTGTTTCCTCGTATCGAGTTGAGAATCAAAAAAGAAAAGTATATATTCGACACAATTATCGGGCAGATGATTTTTGAAGTCCGTCTCCTCTGTTCGGCCTGTATTTTGAGAGGTTTCTTCCTCTTCTTTAATCGTAGATCTAAGCGACATTATGGGTTAGGATCTTGGTGAACTCGTGATTTTGTTGTCTTGGTCAAGGGAGATAGATGTTGGTGAGCGCTAGATTTTACATCCCAATGACAGCTACCGGGTAAGTCATTCGAACTGACATTAGCGGTAGAAACGCGTTAATCCGATTGTACCTGCCTGCAACTAACTAACTACCTACTAACATAGGTGGTACCTATCTGGGTAGGTAGGTACCGAAAGCCCCACTTGTACGACACGGTCGTCACGTCCCCCACGCGTAGAGTGAAAGGACCTAGGTCTGTGATTCAACTGCCTTTTATCAATCTAACTACCCAACTTTCCTCCTTTGTATAGACGACGAACAATGAAGTAGTATTCACAGGTGACCTTAACATCCTATACCCAAATACGAACTAAGCTACCTCTTCATTCGACATTCGTCTCGATTGAATGCTTCCCGTCTATGATCGACTTTTGTGTAAAGGTTTCCCACGAGAACCCATCATTCGAGACGTCTCAAGGCCGTGCGCATCGCAGTCATGGCCCCAACCAAAAGATCGAGGCGTGATGCCGAACAAGACGACGAAATTACGGATGTACAGCGAGCGAGATCGAATTATGGGAATGGAGATGCCGTAAGAGCTGCAGTCACGACCTATCCGCTACACAATCTAATATCTTTCAAAGAGAAAACGCGCCAGGGTCACCGTCGATGACGAAAGAGCGATAGAACGAACCCCTCGACGCGAGGCAACACCGAGCGAGGAGAGCGAGGAGGAGGAGGACGACGATGACCGCCGACAACGCAACCCTCCCCCTCAAACTCAGTATGAACTTATGCGAGATGACGGCTTCAAGCACCTTGAGCATGCCGACTGGGATGATCAGCAAGCGACTCAGAAGTTAGCCCAGCGGGGTAACACTCTGGGCAATAACATGGTGTCTGAAAGCGGTATCATCGAAAGCATCACATGCTTCAACTTTATGTGCCACGAGCGATTACACGTCGATCTTGGTCCGCTCATCAACTTCATTGTAGGAGAGAATGGAAGCGGGAAGAGTGCCGTCCTCACTGCCCTGACGCTCTGCCTGGGTGGCAAAGCCAGTGATACTAACCGAGGAGGAAGCCTCAAGTCCTTTGTGAAGGAGGGCACTGAGCAAGGAAGCCTGGTCGTAAAGATCAAGAACGCTGGCTCAGATGCATATCAGCCTGATATATATGGTGAAACTATAATTGTAGAACGCCATTTCTCTAAATCCGGTAGTAGCGGATTCAAGATCAAGAGTGCAAATGGTCGAATCATATCAACAAAGAAGCAGGAGGTCGATGAGATCTCGGAATGGTATGCGCTGCAGATTGGGAATCCTCTAACTGTTCTGTCGCAGGACAACGCGCGTCAGTTTCTCAACGCCGCGACACCTGCCCAGAAGTATAAATATTTTGTATCTGGTGTGCAACTGGAGCAACTAGACAACGATTACAAGATGTCACAGGACACACTTGACAAGACACTCTTACTCAGAGACGACCTGGACTCAAAGATTGAACAAGTCAGAAAAGAAATGGAAGAAGCCAAACGTTTATCTGAAACAGCACAAAAGAACAAGACAATGCGCGAGAAAGCACGGCACTACAGAAACCAGCTAGTCTGGTACCAGGTCGTGGAGCAGGAACAGGCACTCGCCGAATATGAGAAGGATCTTGTGAGACGAGCCCAGACAATCATCGACAAGGAGCGGTATTGCGAAAGCACGACAGAAGAACTCAGGGTGACCGAAGAGAAACTCGAACAACGTCGTCAAGCGAAGGAACAGCTAGAACAAGACCGAGAATTCTATGAAGAGAGCATTACGAAAGCGACGGAAGCACATCGGGAAGCAGCAAAGGACGAGTCTGAGTTGCTCATGGAGGAACGAGACGCCCATCAACGTCTGAAAACCATTAAAGATGACATCAAGGCCTGTAAATCCAAGATTCAAGAGGAGGAACGCCGATTGAGTCAGTCGACTGGAAACGCTAGAGCCGAAAAGGATAACGAGCTCGAACAGGCTCGGGATAGGGAATCTTTGCTGAGGCAACAAATGGAAGAGATACACAACAATCTTCCTGACCTCCAAGCTCGACTCAGCGAAGCTGAACAGGACTCCAAGAAGCTTTCGCAGAGCAAAGACATCAAACGTAAAGATATTGTTTCTGTCGAACAACAAGTCCGAGAACTCAAGGCAACGACTGGAGGCCGGTTTGATGGTTACGACAAAGAGATTCGCGATGTGGTCAATGCAATCGAAAATGAGCGTGGCTGGGAACATAAACCCGTCGGGCCTATCGGGGCTCACATTCGACTATCAAAGCCTGAGTGGTCAGGTATTCTGGAGCGGACTCTCGGCGAAGGGCTTAACGCATTTGTCGTCAGGAGTAAGTCGGACCAAACAAGACTGTCCAACTTGATGCGACGGTTCCGCCTCAAGAAGCAACCACCAATTTACATTGCCTATGGCGGCAAAATCGACACAAGCAGCCAGGAGCCGGATTTAGCCTTCGATACCATTCTCAGAGTTCTTCAATTCGATGACGACATTGTCAGATCTCAGCTCATTATTGGTAATCAAATTGAGAAGATCATTCTTATTCGTGATCGAGAAGAGGCCCAGAAAGTTATGGTTGAAGGCGTTCCTCCACGCAATGTAGGGGCTTGTCTCTGTTTCCATGATGGACGGGGCAAGCGAGGATGGGGTCTCAGGCTCACGAATCGTAACGGCTCAATGGCAACAAGCCCTGTTCAGCCATATACTATGCGATCCCGAATGCAGACAGACGCGGGCCAACAGGTTCGGATTCAGGAAGACAATCTCAAACATCTGGGCCAGGAGATGGCCGAGATCAGCCGAAAGGAGCGACAGGCACAGCAAGCAGTTCAACGATGCAGAGCAGAGCTTGACAATCTACGCAAAGATAACAGGAAGCTCGAAGGTGACCTTCGTCGAACACAAGCTGATATCGAGCGTATCCAAATGGAGCTGGATGCGTTCGAAGGGGTCGATGGCAGACTTAATGTTCTCCGAGCAGAGCTGGAGTCAAGACGATCCGATGAGGAATCCCTTGGAAACCAGTACGGCGAAATGGCACTTTCGAAACGAGACCTGAAAGCTAAAACCGAGAAGGCTCGTCTGAAGCTTGAAGAAGCCAGGAACGATCAAGAGGATTTCGAAGCCAAGGTTCAAAAAGCATGCCAAAAGATTGCCACGGCTGAGAACATGAGGCGAGTTGCCGTGGCCAAGAAGAACGATGCTTTCGAACAGGTGGATATTGAGAGAAATGAAAGGCGTCGTGTTGAGGAAAAGAGAGAACACAAGGCAACAGAGGTGGCGCAGTTCATTGAACAAGCGACGGAGGCAGTACCAGAGCGCGTGCACATTCCGGAAGACGAGACCTACGACAGTATTGAGCAAAAGTACACCAAGCTCAGAGAACAACTCAGACAAAGAGAAGCGCGTATTGGAGCTACCGATGACCAAATATTTGATCGTTCTCGCGAAGCCGAAGAGCGATACGAGAGCGTGCAGAGGCAAACCAAGGACTTGGACGACACGATCGCTTCCCTAAAGCGCGCCATCCATAGCCGTCTGTATATGTGGCGCCAGTTCCAGCGACAGATTAGCGCACGCATTCGTATCCAGTTCAACTATCTTCTCAGCGAGCGAGGTTTCCGAGGTAAAATTGATCTGGACCATAGAAACCGCAAGGTCCATGTCCAAATTGAACCTGATGAGACACGCAAGAGCTCATCAGGAAGAAACACCAAGACCCTTTCTGGCGGAGAAAAATCCTTCTCATCCATTTGTATGCTGCTGTCAGTTTGGGAGGCAATTGGTTCTCCAATTCGATGCCTCGACGAATTCGACGTATTCATGGACAACGTCAATCGTGCTATTAGCACAAACATGCTAGTGAGTGATCGAGCTAACAAGTCTCAATATCTTTCACGAAGTCTAACACAACAACTTAAATAGGTGGATGTTGCTCGTCGCTCGGTTTCGCGTCAATACATTCTCATTACACCGAATGCCATTGAAGGTCGGGCGAGGTTGGACAAGGACGTCAAAATTATTCGGTTAGTGCCCTTTTGATTCTTGTTGAGGTTGCTGATGCTAACGATACCTGACCCAGACTTACGGATCCTCGACAACGAACACTTGACGATTTCCAATAGATACTGTACTCGACATGTTTCTGGAGTTAGGCGCGAAATGGATCATTGACAGGGCACTCAGAGGATTGGAAGATAAAAGCATGGGTTTAGGCTTTGTGGAGTTATCGCGTGTGATACCAGATAATTTTGTGAAATTGTTCTGCACATGAATGGACAGTGCAGATATGGCATTACAACTTGCGCCAGCTAAGGCTTCTATATTTATTGATGATGGTATACATGGCTCTTACAATATTTTACAAAGTGTTCATCCTCCACCATTCTTCGAGGGAACGTAAGCTCCTTCAGACCCTTACGCCCTTGCTCCTTAGTATATTGACACCAGCACTGAGCGTGTACCCGGCCCATTGACCGAACGATCCAACCATGCCGCCGACTGACTTGACTTCACCTAGTCTTCGCTGGAGAAACTGTCTTGTTTCAACGAAATCGGGGGATCGATCATTCGTCATGAAGAGCTCGCTTGTACTGTAAATCATAGATAGGGTGGCACGCTTGGTATACCATGAGGCATCGACAGCCTTGTCACCAGCAAGGAACCAGATTTCGTCAGAGAGTTTGGCAAGCTCTTTTAGGGACTCGGGAACGTAGCTGGGCTGTGCCATAACGGCCAATGCCTGTGAAACAAGAACGTAAGTATCTAGGATATCCCATGAGTTTGGCATGTGCCCTACCTCTTGCCAACGGCCCAGAATCTCCTTGTTGCCCACAAGACGCTCCCATGTCAGAGCCTCCACTCTCTCCGTAACACTTGGCCGATCTGTACTAGGAAAGATTTCCTTGCTGCGAGCTGCCAGAGCTTCGCGCTGAGCAGCTAGATGGTATCGGATCAGGCCAAAGGCGCCGTCGGGAATGACGCTCGCACTGATATCGAGATAACCAGCATCTCTTGCTCCGCGACCAAGGGATTTCTGAGAGAATCCGAGTTCGGGGACGTGCTTATAGGCGGCAGCAAGGATGGACTTTTCTGCATCACCAAATGGTCCTGGTGGTGGTGGATGATCGTATGAATGGAAGGGTCGGCGAGAGGTTAGACCCTGTGTCAATCTCGAAGCGGGCAGGACTGATGCCCTGGGTAGGCTTCGAGTGAAAGCTTCCATATTGACGACAAGCTTATTTATAGGTCTTGTATTGTATTAAATATGTCGATGTCTCGATTCGGGCTTCACATGGATCGACCGTTTTTTCTGGAGTTGACGTTAGCGATTTGTTCTAGATAGATACTAGCTAAACGTCTTCCAATCACAACGATCTAATGGTCTGGGGTGGGGGACCACGGGAAAAGAGCTCGGGCCAGTCCGGACTCTGTCTTTTACGCTGCACGGGTCGGTAGGTAGTCCAAATGTTCGCTCTGGAGTAAAAGATAGGTGTGTTGTAGTGCCGTTATGAATTAGATGTCTTCGGTCTCTTCGAACAAAGTGAGTACACTTAAATATCTAAAAAAGAAAAGTAAAAAAAAACTTGCCTTGGATTACGCCATGTGGTATGGATTGAATGATTGTACTTACTCTATGTGTTTATGGCTCCTCTAGCACGACGTATAAGCATGGCGGGGCTTCGGTACATTAGTACTACAAAATTATCGTAGTTCAGTCAGGTAACTACCTACCTAACTACCTAGGTAGGCAAGTGAATGCATGTGATCTGATATACGATATGCCTATAAAAGAGATAACTATTCTGTCCTACTGTACCGTGTCCTAGCTCAGGCCGTGTCTTACTAGTCTAGCATGGATCAGTCGTTCACAATCATCCGAAGCGTCGTCGACTTCCAACCTAAGTTTATCTCGCGCTGCTAGATTGTAAAGCCCTGGCCTCAATAGCTGCTGAACATATACTATTCTGTAGGCAACAACAGCAGTCGTATCATCCCGTTGTATGCAACCATCATGTAGATGCATGCCTGAAGTCGGATATTTTACCCTGGTCTTCTACCAAGGTACGGGACTGCGAGGCAGCAGATAGCCTGGAGTAGAAGTGCGCACTTGGTGGTTACTCCACATCGAATGCTGCTAACGGCCTGAGCGTAGCCAGACACATCGTCGTGGGTCCGCCGACAACCTTGATGATCGGATTTGGGCCTGGCATGAACCTGCTTGCGGGTACCATCAGGTCGCCTGTGATGATGTACATGGCATCGAGGCATCACGATGTCCACGTCTAGGGACATCTGGGCATCTCCAACGCGTATTCCGCGGCTAGGTTGTTCAGTGATGTGCCCAAGCTACCCGAACGCTTGTCACCAACAACATGTCAGAAAGACCGGCCTCTCTTCTTACCTGCTTTGCTCATCAGGATCCTGCTTGAGAATGTGATGAGAAAAGCAACAAGGCAGCTAGCTACCTGGTAACCCTGACCCATTGCGTTGAAGAGGGGTTGATGGCGGTAAAGAGCGACTTATTGGTTGGCTTCCCTTGCGACTTCCAGCGATAGCTGTTGTGTAACAACAAATCTCTTGAAATGCGTATGTAGCGAATCGGGATGTCCCACAAACCAATCACGGCCCTCATTGCATACATTCAGCTGCACATGCGACGCTTGACTCGACACAGTCTCGAAATCGTTTCGGCAGACTGTCCATCAGACAGCAGGGTTCATCCATTATTGTGTAGGTGGTTTCTGGTGTTGGCGACACCACGGAAGAGTACGGACAGAGTGAGCTTGTGTCGGCACCTACTAGATTCTCGTTTCCGTGAACTTAGTAAGGTGAGGCCAATAGCAGCGATGAGAATATCTTGTTGAAAAACTGATGGTTTCAGCCCTGCGATAGCAATTGGCAAGTTCTTTTTCTTATTGCGTAACAGGTACGTATGGTGCGTGTGGAAGGAAATGGATCTGATCTGTAGATCCAGAGACCACCTAAGAATGAGTCTGAAATCAACAAGTACCCAACGCGACATACATGTCCCTCATCTATTGCTGTAAATTCGCCTCTCCTTATTCCTGGTGCTTTACTAGTGTTCTTTAGCCAAGCAGGTGCTTAGAATAGTCCAATGATCGTTCAAGGAGAGACATGTTAGGCTGGATTGTGAAACTAGGCAAGCATCGCATAAAACAAATTTCGACTACCAAAGCCTGACCATGGGTACGGAGTAGAAGTTCGATGAGTGCTTGAATATTCGGCGGTAGTCCAGAACACTAATATGTACTTACTCTGCAATAAACCCTGAAAGAATACAGCCGAGGGTACATGGTATCAGCAGTCATCTGCACCAATGCAAGACCACAGTTCCAGCAACCTGCAGAACCGGACCACTCGTTCTTCTAATAACTGTTGCTTATCGTCGATGGAGCGGCGTTCTGTGAGGTGAGATTTGAAGAGTCCTGACCCCCGATGCTAGATAGTGTGTTCTTTTGAACAAGTAGCGTGTAGTATAATTTCGAGTTGGGATGGAAACCGAGGCTTTAACTTTCGACAATACGGAAGCGAGTAAGAAAGTCGGGCTCGCTTAAAGTCAATCTGTAATTATATACCTAGGCACTGCCTAGGTGCTATCTACCTATGTTGAAGTGATCCATGACACAGAAGAACAACATGACGATACCTGAGGCCATGAAACAAACCAGCAAGCACACATAGAGGTACTACTACTAAGGTAAGGGAACCTTACAGTCCAAAACTTTCATGCCACACGTCAATAATACTGCTGCAGCAGTCCTGGCTTTGACGTTGTGAACTGTACTGTATACAGTAAACTGGCAATGTACCTTTCATGGCACCTCGTGTTATCATGCTCATGTCCAGTAAGCTTTAGAGTGGATCCCATCATGTCCCTGTCCTGCTTCTGTCCCTGGTCTTACCCCGGTCCCGTGTCCTCATTCGTCGCCTGGTCCTTCATCATCTCTTCCCAACGCGTTCTTTTCTTTTTACGACTTAAGAGGAGGGAGTGAAAAGAACCTTGACAGTCAGCACTAAAGAGCCACAGACTTCCTCAACCATCGTCTTGCCATCGCTGCCGTCTCATCAGCCCCCCTTGAAAGCGCCAGAAGCCGACACTCTCCAGTCTCTGACGAAAGAAAAAAGTCGACCAACCTGACCAACCAATTCCCGGACACTGGTATCTGGTACTGTACCACCACGCCGCACGCCGAGACCCTTTTCAGCCCAGCCCAGTCAAGCCAAGCCTATCCCGCCCGCGCAGGTGAACTGTGATTCATTTGTGGCCTGCATAGTCCTAGCTAGGTGCTTGCTTGCAATTTTTATGCGATAATCGCAGCTGTTGACCGTCCGAGGATCCTGTTCGTGGCTTGTCTTGTTTTAGGCCTTGCTGTCCAGGCACTTTTATTAGCCTACAGTAACGATACCTTGACTGCCTACGCATTCGTCACCCCCATAGTTACCTATCTTCGGCTCATCGATCGCTCGGTCTCCTAATATTCCACTACGAAACGTGGACACCTACGGCCCGTCTCCGCTTCCCTCCGCCGCGACCTACCCTTCCTAGAAACTGGTCGCGCCAGTCCGTCTGCTGCCCGAACTCGCACCCGTCACTCGCCGCTCACAATACCTACCTACCTACTTACCTTATTACGCGACAAGGACACCCACCCAACCAAAAGGGACATTTCTTTCTGTACATCCAAACGGAAAGACAGACAAAACGTATTACACACGCGATTAAACCATAATCACAATGGGTATGTTGATGAGATCTTTCGCTTGGTTCTTCTGTTCCTAGTTTCTTCTCGTGGGCGGCAGCAGTTGCTGCTCGTTAGGTGTACTATGATGGCCGGTCATACACTCACTCACGCGTCTGCGAGGCAACATGCGTGCCGGTCTATTGTCGTTTTGATCTTGCAGTGCCCATTGTCGTCCTCGATGGCTCCTCGAGGCTCGGCGACTCTGCTGTAGTTGCCCAGCCCTAGCCCATCCATCTTCTCCCAGGCCATACTGAGCCCAATCCAAGCCATGATCTGAGCCTTTTGGTTCCCAAAGCCCGAACACAACAGATCCTGAGCCTGCCTGTTGCTGCTGTGTCTTGCATTGTTGTTGTATCTGCGCATGCGATCCCACTCCTTGGAGTGTCTTCATCAATCAATGTGATACCACTTCTTGCTTGATGCAGTCTCGGAGATTCCCCATTCCACTCCAACAAAGCCCTTCCAGTCGTCTCTTCTTCCTCGCATCGTCCTTCCCCATCCATTCACTGCATTGCATTATCGAGCCCCCTTACCTGCATCTCCCGCCAAGGTCCACCCGGCCCTGCTACCACCCTCCACTAAAGAGGTTGACCTCTCTGCCTACCTCAATCAAGCTACCATTACTCCCTGTCGCTTTAAACACTCTTTCTCTCTCTCACCCTTTTCCATTGTTGCGCATCTTTCGCAGAGGTTCTACTCTTTCTTGACTTATCCGATTCTGACGCTCACCTTTCTATAGCTGATTCCGGTGATACTTATCGACCCGTAAGTAACTTGATTCATTCCTGGCTTTCCCCAACTTGACCGTTCAACCGCACCTGCCTGTTGATGTCTTTGCCTTTCTTCTGCGCAAATGCTCTATGTCGCCATGCCGAGCTTGTGCGCCCCCGCGCCATACCGGCCTGCGGTCTTTGCACCTCCCCGCTTTCTTCTCAAGAACACTGGGCGCAACTCGAATATCTGGAAGGAGCCCCCGACAGCTCCATTGATCCGGGATCGACTGTCGCGGCGCATCCTGGTTGTTGCTTCCTGTTTTTTCGATATACCCACCGACAGGTGCTGAGGAAAGCTGCTGTTTAGCGTTGCTCATTTTTACAAACGGGCAATGCATTGACAGTGGCAGCAACAGCTGCGGGTGGTATCAACTCTGTTTGCGCTCACAACCTTGTTTTACCCAAACATCTCAGTTCACAATACCCCTCATTCTGCACAACATTAGCGTTTTCACTCCACGAAGTCAAGCCTTTGACATGGCTTCATCGCTTGTACTTCGCCCGGCTAACAATTTCCAGCGTGAGAGGTCACGATCTCCCCGCAGACGCTCAAGAAGCCCCGAAAGGTCACACCGACGCCGCTCCTACTCCCCCCGCAGCCGATCAGGAAGCCGGGACGACTATCGACGAAACCGTGATCGCTCGCCCATGACTAGCACAGGCGCACCAGGTGGAGGACCAAGTGCAGGATACGGTGGACAGGCCCCTCATCGATCTTACGAAGAGCGAGCCGTTGCTCGAGAACAAATGATGAACAACATTCGCGAATCGTCCCAGCAGGACCGCCGAGTCTACGTCGGTAACCTCTCGTACGATGTCAAGTGGCACCATCTCAAGGATTTCATGAGACAGGGTGAGGCTTTCAACGCCGCGGAACGCAGGTGGAACACATGGGACTGACGAAATGGTATAGCTGGAGAGGTGCTCTTTGCCGACGTGCTCTTGCTTCCCAACGGAATGTCGAAGGTGGGCTTCATCGCATGATTTTTTTCTTTTCCCTTGGCAGGCTTTCCTTTGTGGTTCTTCATTCCCTCTAGCACTTATGGACGGTTGGGTTGACGGGTGGGACGTTGTCCTGGGTTAATTGTAGGGATGCGGGTAAGTCGATTTCCGTTCCGAGCTCTTCGAACCTGACTAACAGCTCTACAGAATTGTGGAATATGCTACGCGGGAGCAAGCCCAAGCGGCTGTTGCCCAACTGAGCAACCAGAATCTCATGGGTCGTCTAGTCTACGTGCGTGAGGTAAGTAACAACAGCAGCAAGCCAGGGGCAAAGTATCACGCTGACAGAAACACAAGGACCGTGAGGCTGAGCCTCGGTTTATTGGAGCAACTGGCGGAAATCGCGGCGGCTTCGGCGGCGGCGGCGGTATGCCCGGTCATTTCAACCCCGCATATGGCGGTGGTGCTCCTGGCGGTGGTGCTCCTGGTGGCGGCGGCCGCCAGATCTATGTGGCCAACGTTTGTTCAACCCCGGTTTGTGTAAATATGTTGGACAAGAGTTGACGTGCGATAGCTTCCCTTCAACGTAGGCTGGCAGGATCTCAAAGACTTGTTCCGTCAAGCTGGTATGTATTGTTTTTGCCTTGTTTTGAACTCACGACCCGGCAGGACTGGAGTCTAATGGTCACATAGCTCGAAACGGTGCAGTAATTCGAGCCGATGTCCACATTGGACCTGACGGTCGTCCCAAGGGATCTGGTATCGTTGTCTTCGAGAGCCCCGATGATGCCCGCAACGCCATTGCGCAATTCAATGGTTACGATTGGCAAGGCCGTGTTATCGAAGTTCGTGAGGACCGCTACGCCGGTAGTGGACCTGGCATGGGTTTTGGTGGCCGAGGTGGCTTTGGCGGCGGCATGCGTGGAGGATTTGGAGGAGGGTTTGGTGGTCGCGGCGGCTTTGGTGGCGGACGCGGAGGATTTGGAGGTGGCTTCGGCCGTGGGGGATTCGGCGGAGGTGCCCCTGGTGGACCTGGTTTCGAGCCCCCTGCCAGCTCTGTCCCTCCCAATCCTTTCACTGACTACGCTACTGCCGGTGGTGACAGAGGAGAGATCATCTATGTTCGCAACGTAAGGCTATCCCCTGAGTTCCGTAGGTACGAGGCACTACTAACATAATGTACAGCTGCCATGGTCAACCAGTAACGATGACTTGGTTGAGCTATTCACCACCATCGGGAAGGTCGAGCAGGCCGAGATCCAGTACGAGCCCAGCGGTCGCTCCCGTGGCACTGGTGTCGTGCGCTTCGACTCGGCCGAGACCGCTGAGACTGCCATCACCAAGTTTCAGGGTTATCAATACGGCGGTCGCCCTCTCAACTTGAGCTTCGTGAAGTATCTCAACCAAGGCGGAAACGACGTCATGGACACAGATCCTCACGGTGGCTTGACTCAGGATCAGATCATGTAAGAGAGGTGATCATGTATACCGAACTTGGGTTTCATACAGCAATGTTCTGTCAACCATGGTCAACTTCCTGCCTGAGGGTTTATTTGTCCTCTCTTCGCATCTTTTCCTTTTATATCGGCTCTTTTCTTTTCTAGTACTTTTTCGTTTTTCACATGAGCAGCAAAAGCTGGAGGATATCGGCGGTGGAATCTTGATGCATGGGTATGCGGTCGAAATCACTGTTGAGGATGAACCGACGCTTTATCCTCTAATATGCCGGAGGAACTCAGGGCGACAGGGACCTTATTACGGGCTTACCAAACAACGCCGACTTGTCTCACTCCCTTGCCTCAACCCAGTTGAGCGGTTATAAGGACAAGGTTGCGATTGTGTCAATGGGAGAAGGAATAATTGCTCGGTCTGGCAGCCTCGTAGGAGACTGTTAGGCTCTACTTAGAATGTATCTCGAGTAATCATCCGAAGGTTTTTAAGAAGAACGATGGCAGGTGGTCTAGGTGAAGGGGAAGACGTAGGATTCGTACGAGCATGCGTGCGTAGCATTTTGGGGCAGTATCGTCAATTCGCTGTTTGAGCGATGATATCGGTTAAGGTAAAAGATACCCCTGATCAGAAGATGAAAGCCGACGCTTGGGAGCAATCTGGCCCGATTTTGCCGCATGTTTCGAGAGATGATAGATTCGACCTCGAGATCAGGAACCATAGCGAGCTCGCAAGCTAACTGCGAACAGAGCAGTTGAAGCTCCGCCGTTGCATGTCTTGGAGTCAGGCTATCTTTGTCGGGTTGCGAGGTGGAAATGTAACGGTAAGAGGCCCACCCCGGCTGCCTTTGCTGTCGACATGCTGATGTCGACGTTGACGTTGTAAATACCATGACCCCATAGATTTGGCTATAGCATGGTGAGTGAAGCTCCCAACCGTAGACCTCTCATAACCCTGGAAGTATTGCGATGTCTTGGTTAGCAGCCATCCGCCTCGATTGTGATGAGCATTGCCAAGACAAACGTGCACAAAGGCAGAGGTCCGATGGTCTTCGGCGAGCGACGACTTCAACAGGAACGCTTTGTAAGCTTTGATGAATGTGGTGGTTTGTCCCATCTCACGCGAGAAAAGGAAGCCCGTGGCATCTTGTTTCTAGTGGGTACCGCTGAGTACCAAGCCGGATGCTCGAATTGCCGTACTCCAAGGACCTCGTTGATCGACATCTGCCAAGCTTATAGTCATTCCTCTGTCAAGACTGAGCTTCCTTGCCCGTTACCAGACAACGATAGCTGTTTGGCAAGTGCCTTTTTGCGCTGCACAATTACCTTTTGACTCAGATGAGCCAATAAGAAGCAGCTTTGTTTAAGCTTCCAAATAAGCTTGTCTTGTTGATCACTCCGTGCCGAGAATTGGCGCATTTGTAGATCCCCTCCTTCTCGATGCCAAGTGGACTTGGCGAGTTTGCTTCTTTCCAAGAGTAGTATCTTGCGTACCAGAAGCATCGTTAGCATTTCGGTAGATGTGGTGTCCCACAAGGGCGGGTGCTCAGCTGACGATTGATATTATCGCCAATATCATTCCGGCTCAGCACTATGTGAGAGCCATTACCACACGAGCGTCCCGTATACGTAAGAAGGCTATGCCCAGAGCTAGCAAGCACACTATGCATTTACGATTGGTGTTTGGTGTTTCATTGACCAAAGTGCCTTGGCACCTTGTGTAATGTGGCTATGAATGTGCTAGCTCAAGTCCAAAGCTCTTGGTAAGTCAAGTTGCAAGCGCCACTTGGACACTTCGGTAAGGAATGTTCCAGCTTATACTCTATGAAAGTGAACGAATAACTCGCTGATAGCTCCCTACATGTTTTGATTACATTGACGCACCCTGTACACCAGACTACTCAGGCTTGGCGACTTCTTAGTTGGAATCCTTGGTGGAAGTTGTCATAGATTGGATCCCCGACAATGGCCTCGCAATGCTTTGGACAGATGATATGATGAAGCTGTGACGAAATCTATGGTGGACTGTCAAGATGTCTTGGGTGTCAAGAATTCTATAAAGGAGCCGCTGCTGCCTTAGTTTCGATATTATCAACACTCTCATCACTTCTGCCAGATAACAACCCTGCACTTCACTCACTTTACTCATCACTATACTTATATTTCTACTCTCAAGCAAACATGAAGTTCTCTGTCTTCGCAGTTGCCCTCAGCACTCTTGCTGCCGCCTCTCCCACCCCTGACATGAAGCATGAGAAGCGTATCCTTGGCCTCCTCAAGCCCAAGAGCAGCAACGTCCCCTTCACCTTCACTTCTACCTGGGAGGTAATTGCCACTCCTGACCAGGTCGTGAACGCTGATAACGAGTTCACTGGCGGTCTTAAGGGAAGCAAGGGCCTCTTCAAGTTCGGGATCAACTCCCACGAGGACATCATCTGCTACAACATCACTCTCTACGGATTCCGTGGAGACTACCAGTCTCCCGCCAACACGGCCACTCACATCCACGAGGCTCCTAAGGGCAAGTCCGGACCTCCTCGGTAAGTATATGCATGGTAATTGGAATATTTGATTGCCAATGGGCTAACTGATAACCCAGCATTGCTTTCCCCAACCCCGTCGGTGATGAGAAGAGCCGCAACGCTGTCGGCTGCCTTCAGGGCCCCTTCCGCACTGGTGTCATGGTGGACGGAGAGGATAGCGGCGTTGGGTTCACCGTCGCCGAGATCGAGAAGAACCCCGAGAAGTTCTTCGCCGACTCCCACTCCAGCCTTGCTGTCCCTGGCGCTTTCCGAGGACAGCTCAGCACCGGCAGAGTCTGCTAGAGGATTGAGCCCCTTCCCTCCGCTTCATACACCCGAGATACGCACATGTCTTCATAAAGCTTAAGACGGTGCCCGCTTTACTCTGCTTGCCATTTATTTCGGTATCAATAATTAGTAGTAATGTTGGTTTGGTGGTTCGATGGGATATCGTGTAGGATAATAATTCATTAATTGACCATATGACCCTTCAATTCGCGAAAGTTTTAAAAATTGAAGCCATTTCATGCCGCAGCCTTCTTCTTCTTCGCTTTCGCCTTCTTCTTGCTTCTGTCTCTTGGCTTCAATGCTGTCATGCCTGCCTTGCACACATCGGCATACCGCACATAAAATGCCTCCAGATCTTCGGGGTTCACGACTGTGGACAGCTTGACCTTTTTGGACCGGTCCCTCTTACCCTTGCCGTTGGTTGCCTTGATAATGAGGGGTAGAGGTTTGCCAGTATTGATGTCTGGTGATGGTTCTTCTTCTGAGGGCTTCGGAATATCTTGACCGTAGGTGACTGGAAAGCATTTAGCAGGGACGTTCCGGACACAGAAACTTTCACGTACATCGCTTTTGGCTCAGGTAGATGGAACCATGGTCGCTACCCTTGCGATGGTTGAAGAGCTCACCCAGCTTGGCGAAAAACTGTCATGATGTCAGGAACGTACTCTTCAAATGCCATAATGCAGTCATGAAAAATATAGGTGAAGGGAGTATATACCTCATCATGGCTCATATGTGAGTCGACCATACTGATTCTGAGATGTGAACTACAGCCAATGAGTGAATGTTGGTCAAGAGATGAGTATTAAGCGGGAACCTGATGTTGAGGTCGAGTGGTGCCCCGCCATGCTTCACATCGGGATTGCAGTGTAGCCTATGGAGAATTGTGGCTGAGGCGCCACTGTACTAATCTAAATATGGTAGGCGGTCAGAGCCCTCAACATGCGCAGGTTTAGAGCATAATAGACAGACGCGAGGCTTAATTGAACCCACTAACCATCATTTCTGCCGGCCAAATTTCTGTTTTTCGAATGGTTTTTTCGCCGTCATATTCCCTTTCGCAGCGTCTAATAGCAACGGAAGTAGGGTCTGAACGATATCAACGGCAATAGCTCTTTGACGCCTTTCTTTACTTGACCTGCGACCTTGTTCTTTTGCTTGCGACATATTGTTGCAAAGATATCACCAAAAGCGCAAAGTTTCCTGTTGACCGCCTACCAAAATAGGGTCAAACATTTATCAGCTCGATACTGATGTAAAATTCCACATCGGCCTATTCATTTTACTCCGGGCGCATCAAGAGCGCTTTTTCTCTGTCACATCTGCTCAACGAAATGACTTCCGCGCCAGAGCTTCAGCAGAAGCTTTTCAAGCGCATGGGCTTGGATGTTCCAGAATATAAACCTACAAGAAACGGACGACCGAAAGCTGCCCAGCAGCTTACCCGAAAGGAGCAACGAAAGGCACAGCGAGTGCAGAAGAAGTCTCATACATACGCCAGGCTAACACAGGAGCGATCACAGCCAAAATACCAATCTCACAAGAAACTGAGTGGCCCACGAAGAAAGCCACCAGTTAACAAGCTTCAGTCAAAGCCTTCTAAGCAGATCAGCGAGGATGAAGAGGATGAGGACGAAGATGCTGGAGATATGTCCTTAGAAGAGGACAATGATCCAGAAGATTTAATGGACGAGGACGAAGACGACACAGAAGTTCCACCTAAAAGCGCAAACAAGGGCGTTTCAAAAGCTGTACAGGAAAGACTCGCCCAAGACGATGCCGAGATCGAGGCTTTTGAGCGAAAATTGGGTATCAAGAAGGGGCGGAAATCACTGCCCCAATCTTTCAAGGAGGACGGCCTGGGCGATCTTATGGGTGACCTCAACGGCGAAGAGGACTTGAGCGACAACGACAACGACAACGATAATAACAAGAGAAAGAGCGAATATGATGACTGGCTGGCATCAAAGCGAAGGAAGACAACCGAAACTCAAAGCCGGTCCAAGAGCCACAAGGAGGATGGCTTGGACCTGGATGAGGGGTCTACAGAGGAAGATGTCGACCTAGACTCGATGAACGGAGACGAGGACGACGATTCATTCAGTGGGTTTGACGTCGACGACGACGACGACGCTGCTGAAAATAGCAAGCCCACCGGATCACGACAGAGAGAGAATCCTTATGTGGCGCCCACTGCTGGAGTTGCGGTTGCGAAATACGTCCCCCCCTCGTTACGCAACACTGCAGGGTCAGAAGCGGAACGCATAAGCCGACTACGAAAACAAGTACAGGGTTTAATCAACCGTCTCACAGATGCAAATATTCTCTCTATCGTCAAGTCTATTGAAGAACTCTATCAAAACAATGCTCGTGGTGATGTGTCAGACGTCATTACCGACGCGATCATGGCTCAGATTAGCAAGCCGGAAACTCTGCCCGATCAATTCTTTGTACTTACCGGTGGTTTTGCGGCCGCGACCTATCGACTAGTGGGATCGAGTTTTGGTTCAGTCCTGATTCGCCGCATCGTGGAAAACTTTGGAAGTCATTACGAGCAAGCCAGCAAGGAGCTCAATGCCGAGTCGGCCATTCAAAAGGAAGCATCGAACATCCTGACACTGCTTACCCAGCTTTACGTGTTTGAAGTCGTCACTTGCAAAATTATATTCGACTACATGGAGAGACTTCTCAGCGACCTCAATGAGATCAACGTAGAACTTCTTCTGCGCATTTGCCGTATGGCTGGGCGAATACTCAAGCAAGATGACGAGCGAACACTAAAGCACGTTTCTGGCGTCCTGAATCAATCTGTCTCAAAAGCGGGGTTCTACAACGTCTCTGCTCGTACAAAATTCATGGTTGAGACGATTACGGACCTTACAAAGGGCAAACGAAAGGCCCGGGGTTTGGACTTTACTGTTGTCTCAGAACATGTGCAGCGTATGAAGAAGCGACTCGTTGAACTCAAGTCTCAAGCGCGCCGACTCAATGGACTCTCCCCTTTGGCTGTGGGCTTGGTAGATATTGAGGAGGCAGAAACGCGGGGCCAGTGGTGGTTACCGAGTGCCAGTGTGCCAAACACCTTGATGGACAAGAGCAAGAAAGGGCGTACATCTGATACCGAGATGAGCGATCACGAAGACATGGACATCGTGTTGCCCGATTACCCCAAAAAGGCTCGAGCCCAAGGTCTGAACGGAACACCACAGATTGCCATATTCACAGCCTTGATGACCGCATCAAATTTCGAGCACGCCTACAGGCAATTCGTCAATCTGAAACTCAAGAAGGATGATCAATTGGCTCTTGCCACTGTGCTAGTTCAGTGCGTAGGTAGCGAGATGCATTATAATCCCTACTATGCACTTGTAGGAGGAAAGGCATGCCTGCTCAACAGCAGAATCAGATTCGCCATCCAGGATCGGCTGTGGAAGATTTTCAGGAGTCTTGGAGAATCCATGTTCGGAGAAGCCCCTGAAGAAGATGAGACGGCCGATGCTGAACGTATGAAAGATGAGAGGCGGATCACCAACGTGGCCAAATTCTACGCGGCCCTTGTTGCTGATGGCACATTAACCATCGCCATTCTCAAACCCTTGGAACTGCCCGAGGCAAACCACTGGGCATCAATGTTTGTGCAACTGTTCATCATAGCTCTTTTGAAGGAATGCCGTACCAAGAACAAAAGCTCCGAGGAGGACAACAAGCTGGACAAGATATTTGGTGCGGCACGAGAGTTGCCAGGCTTAGCTGCCGGAATCCATTGGATACTACGCAAAAAGATCCGGAAGACGAAGTTGATCAGCGCTAAAGAATTAAAGAAGCTGGAAGGCGTTTGTGAGAAGGCGCAGATCATTGTACAGCCTGCAGCAATAGAGATCTAGGATATGAATTTAAAATAGGTCGTTGAAACGTGTCTAATGAAAAGACTAACAGTCATAGAAATATATCGAGGCAATAACGCTATCGGGTCTTTCGAACAGTCGCTGTCCCAACTCATGACGGCTATGTTTTGTATTATCAATCATTTCGGCGAGTCGGTAACTTGCCCCGTGGTTAATAAATATTATATTCCGTGACATCGGCATCTTGGAGGCAATTGACGTCCGTGAACGGGTAGGATCGGGACACGCCGGGATCTCGTAGGTCTACTAAGTTAGAAGACGGACGACACGATGTTGGGGGGCGATTTGGGGAGGAGTATCTATTTGGGCGTTGGTTGGCCCGAATCGCTAGGCATAAACTAGCATGAACCGTGAACCAGAGCTGTGAATGGTTCCAGAAGTTGGCAAGGACGTCCATGTGCTATTTGTTATCCGGAGATGTATGTCCAGGGGGCGGATCTTAGACAACGCCCAGCAAAACTCCAATAAGGCACACGCTGTAGGTGAAGGCCACCTAGGACGCTACGCGAGTGGCTCCCTCACCACGAAGAAAGCCAATCGTGTCAAGGTATCGGGCGACCGACCTCAGGGCAAAAAAAATTACCTGATGAGTCCGAGTTACAGTGCAGTATGGGTCAGGCGGGCGAGCGCCTTTGCCGAGAGGCCCTGTCCGATGTTGCTACTGTTGTACTGTGGGCTGTAGTTTACTGGATAGTGCCCTGTGCTCTAGGTTATTTTAGTCGGGCTTGAGACGGGCGAGCTTTGTTGCGGTAACGTAACGCCTCAACCTCAACCTCACCCTTGCGTCTCGTCGACTTTTTCTACCTCATCCTCCCCTTCCACTCTCCACAATCTGTGTGTCCCCAATCGCACTTCCACAACCCATCATGCTTTCCAGTGGCTTAATATCACGAGCTATTGCTCGCCCTGCCTTCCAGAGATCTACGTAAGTTTATTGCAATGCGCTTCACGACGGTTGATCTGGAAAACTGCTTTATATCAAGCCCAATTCTGTTGGATTCAGCTAGTCCGTCATCAACAGGGGGGAAAATGGCTCGTTAGCTAACATTTTATTTCCTTGCTCCCTAGGCTTCCCAGCGTCGTCGCCTCCCCTTTGCTTTCGCGATGGACTCGCGGATATGCCTCCGCAGCTGGTATGTTACCTCTGAGCTCGTCGGAGCACAACTCTGTACAACCTGCTGACTGAAATTTGTTGCAGAGGAGAAGGATCTCGTTGTTATTGGTGGTGGCGTTGCTGGCTACGTCGCTGCTATCAAGGCTGGACAAGAGGGCATGAAGGTTAGTTTCACTACCCCCAAGTCTGTAACTTTAGGGTTTGGTTCGATGGACAATTTTGGCTGACAAGATATCTCACGAACACAGGTAACCTGCATTGAGAAGCGTGGCTCCCTCGGTGGAACCTGCTTGAACGTTGGCTGCATCCCCTCAAAGTCTCTTCTCAACAACTCGCATCTCTACCACCAGATTCTCCACGACACCAAGCACCGCGGTATCGAGGTCGGCGATGTTAAGCTCAACCTGGCCAACTTCATGAAGGCCAAGGAGACCTCCGTCTCTGGTCTGACCAAGGGTATTGAGTACCTCTTCAAGAAGAATGGAGTTGAGTACATCAAGGGTGCTGGTTCTTTCGTCAACGAGCACGAGGTCAAGGTTGACCTCAACGAGGGCGGTGAGACCAGCGTTCGGGGCAAGAACATCCTGATTGCTACTGGATCTGAGGCGACTCCCTTCCCCGGTCTTGAGATCGACGAGAAGCGCGTCATCACCAGCACTGGTGCCATTGCCCTTGAGGAGGTCCCCGAGACCATGACTGTCATTGGTGGTGGCATCATTGGCCTCGAGATGGCCTCCGTCTGGTCGCGACTCGGGTCTAAGGTCACTATCGTTGAGTTCCTCGGCCAAATTGGTGGCCCCGGCATGGACTCTGAGATTGCCAAGAACACTCAGAAGATCCTCAAGAAGCAGGGCCTCGAGTTCAAGCTCAACACCAAGGTCGTTAGCGGCGACAAATCTGGTGACAAGGTTAAGCTCGAGATTGACTCTGCCAAGGGTGGCAAGGTTGAGTCTGTATGTGTATGATTATCTAACCCGTGCAACTGACACTAACAAATTTACAGATCGAGTCCGACGTTGTCCTCGTTGCCATTGGTCGACGACCCTATACCGCCGGCCTCGGCCTCGAGAACATTGGCCTTGAGGCTGATGACCGTGGCCGTGTCGTGATCGACTCCGAGTACCGAACCAAGATCCCCCACATCCGATGTGTTGGTGACTGCACCTTTGGCCCTATGCTTGCCCACAAGGCTGAGGAGGAGGCCGTCGCTGTTGTTGAGTACATCAAGAAGGGATACGGCCACGTCAACTATGGCGCCATCCCCTCAGTCATGTACACCCACCCTGAGGTTGCCTGGGTTGGTCAGAGCGAGCAGGACCTCAAGAGCCAGAACATCCCTTACCGAGTCGGAACCTTCCCATTCTCCGCCAACTCTCGAGCCAAGACTAACATTGACACCGAGGGTATGGTCAAGATGCTTGCTGATCCCGAGACTGACCGTCTCCTCGGAGTTCACATCATCGGCCCCAATGCCGGTGAGATGATTGCTGAGGGTACCCTGGCCCTAGAGTACGGTGCTTCCAGCGAGGACATTGCCCGAACTTGCCACGCCCACCCCACGCTTGCAGAGGCTTTCAAGGAGGCTGCCATGGCCACTCACGCCAAGGCCATTCACTACTAAGCAATGTCTGAGCGGTCGAAATTAGTTGGATAGGTTGCTGCGCGCCAACGGCTTCAAATGTGTCGGTCCGGCAGCAGCAGGTCTCTTCTGTGCTTTCTGCAGCGAGGAACAGACACTCTTCAATGCACATCCTTGAAAAGAGTGTCTGTGGTCGCTGACAACATACCTAAAATATCACACAGGGTCACCAAGAGGCCTCGCAAGGATAGTGCGAACGGGATAGAGCCCGGGGCGTCTCGGACTCTGGGTTGTGTAAACTAGTAATAACTTCTGTCTTCAAGCATGATGAATGGAAACTACACGGCAAGATGCGTGGCCTGCGTTCGAAAGTTATTGGTTGAGCCTTCACTGGGTAAAGAGCAAACAATGATAGAATTGTAACTTCTTCTGTTCACGTACGGCTCCATGTATATACCCCTGAATTGCCATTTATTGAGATGAAGCCATGTTACACTGTGCTGTCTGCTTTGGAATTGACCACTTTGGTACTGTGAATCAAATGCTATGTAAGTGTCTCGGTATAGTTTGGTGGTGTTCATGAAATCTGGGTTGCTATTCTTCGGGGATGAGCTTTGGAAGTGCAATGAGTTTATGCGATTGTTATTAGAGAGACACCTTCTTGTAGCGGCAAAAAGTTCGAGTACGAATTCGAAGATACTATTCCTTCTGCTCATCTCACATATGAGCACACTAGGATGCAAATCGATGGAGGAGGAGGAGGAGGTTGGCAATGTAGTTATAGCAGTAGTCGAAAGGTTCTCGGGAGTGGATGCTCAACATCAATTCATTTTCGACCAGGGCTCTTTTTGGTTTTCGTGTTCAGTCATTCTAAAGCGCATTGGCCTTTTTCCTTGAAAAATGAGTAGCTTAAAGTAACTGTCAAAATAATTGTCTCGTCTCCATTAAAGCTACACACGGCTAATATTAAAGAAAGGTTCGACTTTTGCTGTTGCCGACAGGTGTTTATTTGTAGAACTGGGAACCATGTGGAGCTGAAACAGTTGATCAAAGCCTATTAGCCTATCTCACATTTGGTGCGCAAGACACAAAAAAATACGTATAGTGAAGCTCTGCTTGATGCCTTCTGCGATTGAGGATTCTAGGGGTGGTTTTACTCAACTGTAGTCCAGTCCCAACCTAACGTACCTCTAACTGACCTTGGGTAGTACATACTAGTACTAGTAGCTGTCCATCCGTACTTCTTCAATGGTGGCGGGGTAGATCAAAGCCCGCGCCCGAGCACCGGACCCGCATTTCCCCCCTTGCGCCCCGCCATTACGGTAGAAGATCGAGCCACATTTTTGAAGTTCCATAAGAATATCCATGCCATCAGCTGCGTTCTCGATTCCCTAACTCCACCACCATTGTTCGTCTTATAAAGCAGCACGCAGTCCTTCGAACGACCCTTTCTAAGATGCGGTGAATCGAATTGAGTTTGGTTCGTTCTTTCTTCTCTACTATTCATATATACATCCCTTTGTGCCTTTCTAATCCGAACCTATTCCGTTTCCTTCGCTGGACTTCATTCCCAACCTTTGACAATTTTGCATTGGCAGACTCAACACATTCTTTATTGACTGTCGGCACATCACCATGGCGCATAGCTCTATTGTTACGGGCCTGCCTCCCACGGCTGGCAATGTGCCCGAAAGAACACCAAAGCTTATGTCTCGAGACGATGTGGAGGCTCTGATTGCCGAAGGCAAGCATATTACTGTCTTTCACAACCAAGTAATCAAGATGGATGCTTGGATGCCATACCATCCAGGTGGTGATAAGGCCATGCTTCACCTGGTCGGTAAAGACGCCTCGGACGAAATTGATGCGTAAGTTGGCTCCAGCAAATGGATGAACACGTGGACAATACTAATACTGAGTGTGCTTTTACAGCCTTCACAGTTACGGAACCCGCCAGCACGTATTGCGCTATCGTATAGGTCGAGTCGAAGGTACTTGGGAAAACTTGCTGCCCCCTATCCAAGGCGGCGTCTATCGTACACGGGAAGAGATTGAGCGAGCCAATTTAGAGGGCGATTCCAATAAGGATCAAGACTCAAGTGTGCCGTCGACCCGTGTTCCATCCCCAGTATTCGACGAGGAAGGCGCAGAAGGTGTTCGGCAGAGGACAGGGAACAAGAAGAAGCAAAGAGTCCGAACACCTTCGGTATCATCTGCCTCGAGTGTGGACGAGCCCGAGATGGACGCCATGTCATATTTGGATACAATCACTCGCCAACATATCAACCTCGATCTCGACAAATACCCTCCTCCCGATAAAGAGACACAGGCCAGAATCGCTGCCAAATACCGCGAGCTTCACCAAAAGGTTTACGACACCGGGCTTTACAACTGTAACTACAAAGCTTATGGAATCGAATTACTTCGCTACATCGCATTGGCTGTTGGCTCAGCGGTCTGTCTGCATTATGAGTGGTATGCTCTCAGCGCTTTCCTCTTAGGCGCCCTTTGGCATCAACTGTCGTTCACCGTTCACGATGCTGGTCATATGGGTATCACTCATAACTATCTCATCGATTCTTGCATCGGAGCTCTTATTGCTGACTTCGTGGGAGGTCTTTCAATAGGTTGGTGGAAGCGGAATCACAACGTGCATCACGTTGTTACTAACGCTCCAGAACATGACCCTGATATTGAACACATGCCTCTCTTCGCCGTTTCTCACCGTCTGCTTGGCAGCCTGAGATCGACATACTACGAGCGAGTAATGTCTTACGATGCTGTGGCCAAGGTTCTCCTGAGAATTCAGGCCTGGACTTACTACCCTCTGCTTTCTCTTGCCCGCTTCAACCTCTACCGACTCTCTTGGGACTTTCTTCTTATGGGTCGAGGTCCTAAGAAGGGCCCTGCGTTGGCTATTTGGTGGCTTGAGATCATTGGACAGATCTTCTTTTGGACGTGGTTCGGTTATGGCCTGGTCTACAACATGCTTCCAGACAACTGGACCCGGTTCTACTTCGTCATGATAAGCAACATTACTGCGTCGCCGCTGCATGTTCAGATTGTGCTGTCTCACTTCGCCATGAGCACTGTAGAATTGGGTCCCCAGGAGTCCTTCCCTCAGAGACAGCTTCGAACCACCATGGATATCGACTGCCCTGAGTGGCTTGATTTCTTTCATGGCGGCCTGCAGTTCCAAGTCATCCATCATCTCTTCCCTCGTGTGCCCCGCCATAACCTGCGTGCCACACAAAAACTCGTTCAGGAGTTCTGTAACGAGGTCAACATCCCTTACGCGCTTTACGGGTTCGCCAACGGCAACCAGCAAGTGATTGGAAAACTAGCCGAGGTTTCTCGGCAAGCAGCAATCCTTTCCAAATGCCAGCAATCAATTCAAAACGGCGATCTTTCTCATCACTAGCCAAGTTACAGCAAACGGGCATTCTTCCTGTTGAATATACCTCTCCACGCCTGCAACATCCTCAAAGGTTCTGGATAGATTAGTCTCAAAGGTCTACCGATGGTAGGTCGCTTGCTAGGTAGATTGATAAGTTTATGAGTAGCTTCGCAATACCATACCTGTCACCGATCGTGATTTTGTCTCAGATGTTGAGATGTGCTATTGCCACAAAGCGTGACTTTCGCCTAGCTTGGAAGAAACCTTTGATTTATAACAGACATTCCATGTGCAGGTCTTAGTCTAGAGAATTATAAAGCCCGGAGTCGTGAGACTTGAACATGAGACGTGCCTTGTACGATTTACAGTATGACCAACGCGCATCGGGTTTCTTGCTGCGCCATCTCGAATTTCAGGCTCGATCGTCCTGACGTGAAAAACGTAACCTGTTTCACTCCAGTGCTCTGGAGTCTGCCTAGTCCATCGTGGTATTAGAAGACTGGTTGAGTATCAACGTTAGTTTGGCCGTTCAGATATCAGAGCTCTGATTGCCAAGCGTATAAGAAGCGGGTTTAGTCAGCCAGCTTGTGCGATTTAAAAGAGAGCTGCTGTGTTATTCATTTTTGTATCCCAAGACTAAAAAGGTCGGGTTTTCTGATATCTCCTCGAAGGGATAATTGTCCAGCCTGGTGTTTACAGGATCTTGGTGAGCCTGGGTCATATATTTGGTGATTGATCCGACCCATAGTGTTTGGTTCCTGAAGATTGACGGACGGCGGACGGATGTGTCCTTCGCTGAGGCCCTAACACCGAGCAAATGAACCGGGCTTGCCGCCTATCACATGTGCCAGTTGGTGGTGGTCGAGTGACATCGATAGGTCGCACGAGGTATGATGATGAGGGCATGAAAGTTGTTTGTTCTTGGACGCGCAAGGATTTCGAGAATGTCATCTTATCTCTGCATGTTCTTGAAATGGTAAAGTTCTCTGAGACCGGAAATGGTGACAGAACAGGGTTTAACGCAAGACTAGAGTGTTTCGGTACTATGGGAATGCGACACGAACCAACATTGTCAAATTAAGACAAAGCTGAAGAGCTTCCTGATATCACTGCGTCTATATTTCCATTAAACTCTTTGTAAATGAAACAAAGCATATGTTTTGTGATGAAGTACAAAAATGTCCAGATTAGAGGCAGCTTTCTCTAGGTACTACCTACTAAGGTAGCGCTACAAGTTGGCCTCTAAGATGTAGGACGCAAGAATAAACAGCCTAGAGTTCTGGTCTAGGTAAGTAACATAAACTGACCTAATTATTTCGTCTCTTATGCCGCTGGCGGCCAGTTTTTTTCTGATACTCTGATGAGTACCTACCCTACTATCTTACCTAGTACTGAAGCAGACGCGTTCGTACGTCAGATCACAAGCACGAATACAAAGTCATGGAGGTAGGAGTCACCCACTCGTGGGGCGTTAGTGGGGGGGTTGGCGGCTTCCTTCGAGGTGGGCCGCAAAAAGATCAGACTTGCAGACCGTACGAAAATAATGATGCTCTCTTAGTCTAAACATCCACGGAACCTGGTCTATTATTTCTCTCAATTATGAAATCAGTACCGGTTTTTATGTAACCCACCTCCTTCCCTGCTCAAGTTACCATACAGTGTGTGCTAGTCAGATCCCTGCTCCATCTCAAACGAACCAACCACAACCATTTGGAACCTAATTCCCACGACAACGACATTCTGCCTCCTCATCTTTCATCTCTCGATACACATTCACCTCCATTTTAGACTGCTATTGCTGGACAGACAAGCTATATCCTAGGCATCACCATCCAGAGCTTACCTCGTCGCGTCCAGCGGACGATGTGAATGAACCGCAGATATGGATGCCAACATCCAGCGGGCCCTCAACGATAAGCTCTACGACAAACGCAAGATTGGGGCTCTAGAGTATGTCTCACTTCTTATATGCCTTATATCGGCAACCTCGAAACTCGATCGAGGTCGCCCCTCATGTCGATGACTTACTATATTGCGTCTTTCCTCTTGGCGCTTCACCTGTTGACATTAGCTTCATAGGCTTGAACGTGTAATCCGAGATCTCGTTAGCGTTAAGGACTATCAACGCGTTCATGATATCCTCGAGCAGCTATGTAATGAGTACGCCTACGCTGTGCATCAACCTCATGCAAGAAATGGCGGTTTAATAGGTCTGGCTGCCGCCGCCATTGCTCTCGGTCCAGTAAGTTTCACTTCAGGAACTCGTCCATTTCAAGGCATTCAATTTGGAAGCCTACCTAAATGGATCATTGGTGACTCAAGCCCCTAACCAATTGGTTCTGATGTTTCTCTTAGGAACTACCTAGGTACCTTGCCAAAATCGTCCCTCCCGTCCTGGCATGCTTCACCGATCAAGATGCTAGGGTCAGATATTATGCTTGTGAGGCCATGTATAACATAGCAAAGGTTGCAAAAGGGGAGATCCTGGTGTATTTTAATAGCATCTTCGATCAGCTTTGCAAGGTATATTTTAACCGTGGTTCTGGAATGCCGAATAAGGTAGAGGCTGCTAACTGCTTTACTTTTTCAGCTTGGTGCGGATTCAGAATTGTCAGTCAAGAACGGAGCGGAACTGCTAGATCGGCTCGTCAAAGATATTGTGTCCGAGTCTGCCGCTTCCTATGTGTCTATTCTCGAGGCACCGCCGGAGTTCGATGGTGACGATAAGGTCTCATTTGGAGAGAGCTCACACTTACCTACAGCTTTCTCTCTACCTCGATTTATCCCATTGCTGAAAGAGCGTATATGGGTTATTAACCCCTTCACTCGCCAGTTCCTTGTCGGCTGGATTACATTGCTTGACTCAATACCGGATCTGGAGCTCGTCACGTATTTACCCGACTTTCTAGGGGGGCTCCTTAAGTTTCTGTCGGATCAGAATTCAGATGTACGGGTCGCTACGCAGAACTGCTTGGATAAGTTTCTCAACGAGATCAAGCGCATCGCTCGCATCAAGAAGGGGATTTTGGAAAGCAAACGATCCAAAGAAGGTGCAAAGCGAAAACGTCAAGACTCCATTGACAGTGAATCCATAAATCCAGACTTTGAAGAAGGAGATGAGCTCGACTCCGACGCTGCGCTCGACGATGACGACGATAGTAGCGGGGAAGACTGGATTCCTGGTCAGGACGTCGAGATTAACTACAAAGAAATCCTCCAAATTCTGACTGCAACACTGGACTCACCACTGGGTTCGTCTCTCTCAAATCCGTTTTCTACCATGGCTAATATTTGTCAGAGGAAGACTGTCTCCTTGAGTCTCTACGATGGGTTGTAGAGTTCCTCGATATCTGCCCTGAAGAAGTTCTTCCTTTCACTCCCAAAATTCTTGCTCATATGCTTCCAGCTATGGCCAGTACCAAGGAAACTATACACCAAGCAGCGACTCGAGTCAACACGTGTCTAATGGACTATGTTGTTTCCTTATCCGATGACTCCGAATTGACTCAGCCACCTCCCGCACAACCGCCTCAAAACTTCTCGACTTCTCGACTACCAGTCCCTGGAGAGAAGGGGGCTGATGGTGTGAACAGCAATCGGGCATCTCTATCAAGTTCCAGAGACTTGGACCTCCGTAGTCCTACGCCTGCTCAAGGTCGCTCAATATCGACCCCGGCGGATATCAACATCACTCAAACACAAGCTGATCTAGACTACGCCGCAGCTGTCAACTCTCTGACTCTTCTCTTCCTCAACGACCATGAAGCTACCCGGGTGGCAGCCCTGACGTGGCTTATTATGTTGCACAGGAAAGCTCCCCGCAAGGTACTTGCTTTTAACGATGGCACGTTCCCGGCGCTGCTGAAGACGCTGTCGGATCCATCAGACGCTGTTGTTACCAAGGACTTGCAACTTCTTTCGCAAATCTCCCGGAATACAGAAGATGACTACTTTGCCAATTTTATGGTAAATTTGCTGCAGCTCTTCTCAACAGACAGAAAGTTGCTTGAAACACGGGGCAATCTCATTATCCGACAGCTTTGTTTAAGTCTGAGCCCCGAGAGGATCTACAGAACATTGGCCGATTGCATCGAGAAGGAGGAAGATGTTGAGTTTGCCAGTATAATGGTACAAAATCTCAATAACAACCTCATCACTGCTCCTCAACTGGCTGACGTTCGAAAACGATTGCGAAACCTTGAAACCAGGGTATGTGGAAATGCACAAAATACTGTCAAGCCTGGGGAGTGCTAATAAATTCCAGGACGGCCAAACGCTGTTTGTAGCACTGTTTCGATCATGGTGCTATAACGCTGTGGCTACTTTTTCGCTCTGTCTGCTCGCCCAAGCTTATGAACAAGCGTATAACTTGTTACAGATCTTGTAAGTCCCGTCAAGACTTCACCATATCCCAACTAACAACCTTGACTCAGCGGCGAGTTGGACATGACGGTCAACATGCTCATTCAGGTCGATAAGCTGGTGCAGTTGATTGAGTCACCTGTCTTTACATGTGAGATTTTGGCATGTACATTGTTCACATTGCTTAAGCTAACCGACGACTTAGACCTACGCCTACAATTGCTAGAGCCCGAGAAGTACCCGTATCTATACAAATGCATGTACGGTATTCTGATGCTCTTGCCGCAATCTTCGGCGTTTGCCGCCCTCAAAAACCGACTCAACAGTGTCAGCTCCATAGGATATCTACATACAGCACCTCGAACGTGAGTTTCCATCCAAGTTGTCTCCATGGCGTTGGTAATCAAGAAATATTGTTTGTTTCTTGAACTTCGTCTACGTCCGCAATACCCACCCATATTAACACTTCAACAGTGCCGCTCCAGCCACGAGCAGCTCCAACTTTGACAGGCCAAATCGACTCAAGAGTAGGGAGGAAGGAAACATTCGTTGGGTCGAGCTCCTGGAGAAATTTAGAAGCGTCCAGGAACGAGCGCGACGCGCGCAGCGTCAAAACATGGACGGTGACGAGATGCCGCCAATGGGAGTCAGCGAGCTTCGCATTGGCGATGGAGCTGTAGATATCAAGGGCAAGGAGACACGCGGTGCGGGGCTGCAGCCAATTCCCCAAAAGGAGCCAGCACCCGCTCCTCCAGTACCAGCGAAGAGGATAGGTTTGGGCAGACAGTTTGGACGATTGGGGGGCGCTGTGGCAGGTAAAGGCCGTCGCAACCAATAGAAGCTGCACGAATCATAAAGGCGTGCAGCGTTGTTTTGCCTAGGAGTCAACTTGCCATCCTGGGGCATTTGACGGCATTTGCATGTCATTAATGTATAGTATCAAGCCAAAGATCAATGGAGACAATGTCAGCGCCGTCGCTTAACCGGACTCTCACGTTCCACTAGACCTTCGAAGACAGCATCACGCTGCGATTCTATGGATCGAAGCTCCTGTCGTAGCTCCTCTAGTTCTGCTCTCGCCATATCTGGGTTGCTTGGCAGCCCCTGAAAGGAGACCAACTGGAGGTCAAGCTCCTTCTTCCGTGCCATAACGGACAAATATTCTTGCTCATCACGAGCGAGATCGGCAACAGTAGGATGTGAAGAATTGGAAGTTGCAGTAAGCAAAGCAACCTTGTCCTGAAGCTCAGGCAGTTTGGTTGACAGTACTTTGATCTTGCGCTGCATGTCAAGGTTTTGTTTGGCTAAATGCGCTGGAGACTGATATTCTTCACTTTTCAATTCCGTGAGTATATCATTTATATGGGCTGCTTCATCGTCAATGTGCTTATGCAGGACCTCGACACCGGCCTTCATTTGTTCAGTATCGTGTATGCTCGATTGCAGTTGAATCATGTGTTGACCTAATGTCTCAGGTTCTGGAAAGGCGACACCGAACTGAAGTGCTAAGCTTGCCATGGTATCGAGAGCTGTGTGTCCATCAGCAGGCAAGTTATGCTGCACGGCTTCGATCAAGCCTTCTCTCAACAGTCGGCTCTTGTTCTCGATATTGGCTTTGGAGTCGGTGAGCTCCTGCAAAGCAGTGGCTTCTGCTTTTGCGACCAAGTTGCGTTCCTCATCGGCAGCTTCGTTGGCAGATGCTAGGGCGAGTAGGGCTTTGAGTGTATCGTTATTGCGCTCGAAAGAAGGGACCGGGCGAGGGTGGAATTTGGAAGAGAGCCAAGCGTCGATATATGACCAGTCGCGGGCGGTGGAGGCAGCGATGCGAGCGACTGAAGGCGAGAAGATGGCCGAGTCTTCACTGAGGAGGCGATGATGCGCCATGGTGATATGCGCCGCGCAGAAGTGTGGAAGTCGTGTTGCTTGTCTTGACCTAGGGGTGCGCTGGAATTGCATGTAAACAAAGCCGAGAGAGTGTTTAGGGGTCTTGACGGGGCAGGTCGTAATGGAGTGACGCCACAGCAAAGCAAACCGCATGCACCTGGAAGCTGCAGTAGATTGGTTGGTTACATCCGAGGTACCTACCCGGGAAGGGGGGTTGAAACAGCGATAGTTTTCCGCATAATGATTACAGCTATGTAGGCAGGAGCGATGGCAGCAGATAACAGATTTTAATTAGAACAGTTAATTAATAAATTTAATATTAATATAACAGCTTAAAGATTTATTAATCTGTTCCTTTTTAATAGCTTATATGCAAACTATAAAGTGGTCAGAGGTATAGTATAGCAGTTCTGAAGAAACGAAAAAATGCTGACCTAGGTCTGCTAGCATCCATCCTGACCTAGACCCCCCTGGTAACTGCGATATGTAGGCTAATTAAAAGGGTGTGCACCCCTGCTGCTCTGCACGTACTGTGCAAGTACAAGTGATTCGGCGTCTGACAGCGCTATGTTTATAGCGCCCGCCGCTAATTCCTATGGCAGGAACCTCAACTGCGCCTGGAATTGCCGAGTACCTGTTAGGCGAGTACTTGTGGCCACCTGTTGTAATCGGGAACCAATTGCGTACCTACCTGACTGGCACCCGTCAACTTTCCCTGTTAAGTCAACGGACGCCTTTCCCGGCTGAACTCTTTATGATCAAGTTGTCCTTTTTTGCCCTCGACAATTATCTCCATTCTTTCCCTTCTGTTCATCCTCTCGCTAAACAGACTTGTCCTATATTTGTCCTGTCGTCGTCGTTATTCGCCGTCGACCGTTGCAACCATCAGAGTTGATGTATCACCAATAGATCTCGTTCACCTACGACTTGCCCCACGATTACTCGTATACTTCGAATCGAACCACTCTTCAAAATGCATCTCAACATTGCTGCTCTTGCAGTCGCCGCCACGACCTTGCTCGCTTCGGCTAACGCCCTGTCACTTCAGGATATCCCAGCTGACCTCCCTGTTGCGCAGCTGCTTACGTCGGCGCAGTCGCATTTGTCTCGTGGCGAAACCAACGAGGCTCTCGTTTACTATGATGCGGCCATCGCCCGCGATCCTACAAACTACCTGACTATCTTCAAAAGAGCCACCACATACCTCTCCTTGGGCCGAACCTCGCAGGCAACAGACGATTTCAACAAAGTACTGTCGCTCAAACCTGACTTCGAGGGCGCTCATCTCCAACTCGCTAGGCTACGCGCCAAAGCAGGAGACTGGGATGTTGCAAAGACTCAGTATGGTCTTGCTGGGAAGCCCCCTAGCTCCGCTGAGGTCGTAGAGCTCGAAGAAGCCAAGCTGGCGGCGAACCTGGCTGAAATGGCCGGGAAAGGAGAGAAATGGGATGAATGCATTAGCCATGCTGGCACAGCCATCGCGGTTGCCAGTCGGTCCCCCCATTTGCGCGAGCTTCGGGCGCACTGTCGCTTCGAGCTTGGTGATGTTGAAGTGGGTATGAGCGATCTGCAGCATGTTCTTCACATGAAGCCTGGAGACACAAGCCCACACATCGTCATATCCGCTACCTCGTTCTATGCATTAGGTGACATGGGAAATGGTATCGGGCAGGTCAAGAAGTGCCTCCAGTCTGACCCAGATTCTAAGGTCTGCAAGAAGTTACATAAACAAGAGAAGAAAGTGGAGAAAGCATACAAGAAGATAGAAGGCCAACTCAGCCGCTCTCAGCCTACCACAGCAGGAAGGGCATTGGTTGGTACCGCTGACGAACCTGGCCTGGTCCCTACTGTTCAACAGCAAGTGAAAGAGTTGAAGGAGAACAAGAGCATCCCCAAGAATGCGCGGATACAGCTGCTGGAAAGCTTAGTCGAGCTCACATGTCAAGCATATACAGAGGTAAGAACCCTGTCTGTATCTCCTTTTCTTCCAGGATCACTAACAATTATTTAGTCAAGCCACAAAGACGCTGCCAAGTACTGTGACGAGTCATTACAGATGAACCCCGACTCTTTTTGGGGTCTTCTCCACAAGGGCAAGGCTCAGCTGAAGAGTGAACTATACGATGCCGCCATTGCTACCTTGCAGAAGGCAGCCGAGCTTCGCCCTGACCAGAAGGAAAAAGTCAACCCCATCCTCAACAAGGCACATATCGCTCTGAAGCGCAGCAAGACAAAGGACTACTACAAGGTCCTTGGTGTCGAGCACGACGCTGACGAACGCCAGATCAAGTCCGCCTACCGAAAACAGTCCAAGATATTCCACCCCGACAAGGCTGCCCAACAAGGGATTTCTAAGGAGGATGCTGAGAAGAAAATGGCTAGCATCAACGAAGCATATGAAGTACTCAGCGATCCCGAATTGCGAGCGCGTTTCGACAACGGCGATGATCCTAACTCGCAGGAAGGACCCAGGAACCCTTTCCAGCAAGGCAACCCCTTCGGCGGTGGTGGTGGACATCCTTTCATGTTCCAGCAAGGTGGCGGTGGCCCGAACATCAAGTTCCAGTTTGGAGGTCAACAGTTCGGCTTCTGAAAAGCGCACCCTACGAGTATCTGATTTGGGGCAAACGAAGACTCCTTCTAAAGAGAGCACTTACAGCTGCGGGTTTCAACCCAGGAGGAAATCATGTAGCAGAGGACATCAGCTTCGATTCCTTACTAGATATCGAGAACCATGCCTTTCTTCCTTCGGAGTATTTGGGGTTCAAAGCGTGGGATTTATAGTCATTCTCTTTTTGTAGCTTGAAAACTTAGATAGCTAGCTATACGTACAATGGAAGGAAAACCAATATCTCGATAACTTTTCGTGGTTGCTGCCTTGATATGTCCCAGAGCGACCTGAGTCAGACATGCATCCCATTGTTGGTTCGAATTTAGGAGAACATGAACCCCCACAGCACACTTGGACGAAGGAAAGGCACAGCTACGACAGCTCATCAAGAAGCAAAAAAGCACTGTTATTGATAGAAAGCATTGAGGCAATTGCTAACAGCCTTTGGAACGAACTTCAGCAACAGGAATGATCGCCCAGAACGCCAGCGCCATAGAAAGACCTATGCAGGACCGAGGCGTGAATATAGGTATCCTAGTATCTTGATATGAACATTCAACTGGCAAAACTATTATGACACACTCCACACCGTCTATCTGTAAATAAGCACCAGCACCCCTTTACCCGTTTCCGATCCTTTGTCGCCGCTCTTGTCCGTTTTGTTCGTAAGAAATGATGATGTTTCGTTATATACACGATCCGCTACTGGATGCCCTGAGCGCCACTCGGCCCTACCTTTGGAAAAGGCCATGATGATCTACAAAGCCAGTGGACATTCTTGATTATAAGAATGCAAACCGGGTAAGGCAAGCGCCGAATCAGAAGGGAGTTGTCCTAAGGTAGGTGAGTCTCATGTATGTAATCGTCCTCATCCCCATAGTTTCTTCCTTTCATGATCTCTACTTTCGAATCTATTCTCAATGAACTGAACCGCCATGTTTTAGTAATGGAGTTGCTTTCACCACTTGCTCAAGAATTGGTCGCCCTGGGTGACTGCTGGATTTGGGGTCAAGACGTTCAGGCAGCGTCATTTCGCTTGATGAAGTAGGACCTGGCAAAATATTTAGTTAGCTTCTCCCAAGGCAAGGAGACGTACGCAACGTACTTCGAAAATTCATATGCCGACCAGCAGATGGCTGTGCTGGGCATGGTAGTGACGATGCGAGGTCGCACACCCTTGAAGAAGCCCGAGACGCCAGCTCGTTGGTAAAGCAGTCGGCATCCTCCAATAAAGCTGTTGACGTTTCTCACTTGGGGATCAGTGGATGTTCCACGTGTTTGAAGCATCGTCTTGATAACATCCATTGGAGTTGTGAGGCCGGCCGCAAAGCCGCCAGCAACGGCGCCTGCCAAGCAGTGTGTCATTGGGTCGTAGGTCTTTGCTGGATTCATCGCGGTAGAAATGGACTCATAGGCGAGAAACTGAAGGGCAGTAAAAGGCACTGTCATAGACAATGTCGTGGGGTAAGAGATGTAGAAAGCCCCCAAGCCCTCGGATCTGTAGACATACTTGGCGCAGTCAAACATAGATCTGTACATCTTACTCGAATTTCGGATTTGCATACGCTGCTTGATAACTGTGATGAGTGTCAGGGAACACACTCTCAGCATTGCGGATGATACAGGATATGCGTACCATCGAAAGGGTTCATGAAGGCGTCACTGGCAATAGTAGCAGCAGCACCACTGGTAGCTGAGGAGGTTCCGAGTTAGCAAAGGAATCCAGCAGATGGCGGTGCAAGTTTTAGTTACCAGCAGCGAGAGGGTGGTGAACACCAGCTTGGTTACCACCCATGGCATGCTTGACTGCTTCGTAAGTCGCAAAGTAAACGGCATGCGCAGGTCCTTGGGCAGCGTTAGCAATTACGCAAGATAGGTCAAGCTAGCTCGAATCCCAGCATGACGTGGTACTCACCTGCGCCAACGATGACACTAGACATTCCGCGCCATAAGCTGAAGAAGCCCTCAGTGCGGGCGATTTGAACGGTGTTGCGAATGACTCCCGAGTAGGCGGGTGTGGTGCTTGAGTTAAGAATCTGCATTCTCGTCTTGGACCGTGTTAGCCTGATAATAGACGTAGAGGATGGCGAAAAGAAAGACGAACCTTGATCGCATCGATGGGATACATGGCAGTGTGCTCCTATAGATACATACATAATTAGCCGCTGGTGTTGCGAAATGCCAGATCAAGTGAGGCATACTGCTATACCAGCAAAGGCGCCTGCAGCCATGTTCTGCAACAAGGAGAAATTGGGTGGCAGAGATTCATAGCTGCGCAGAAAACCATCAATTTCATGCTTCACGTAGTTTTATGCAAAGTATCAAATGATACTCACTCGTATTCCTCGACTGGCTCTGCATTTGGCTGGGCCATGGCGGCCACAGCTTCCGATGCTCCGCCGAAAGGCTTGGTCTCGAGGGCCGCCAGATTGGCGACTGGAGGGGATATCGGGGTGATTGCGTTGGTAAAGCGGACGGCGATCGATTCGTGCCAAGTATCGAGTCGGCTATGGGGGTTTGGGGGAACGGAAATTTCGGGGTTTTTTCTTTCGTTTTTTTTTTCTTGTGAGGTTCGTTGCGTTACGCTTATCGATGGTCGCTGCGGACGAGAACGATGACGATGTCGATGTATGAATTGATGCTCAAGAGAAAGGCTTAGGGGCGAAAATGCGGCTTTCAATTGTCCGAGCCGAAAGTGCCGCGCAAACTCGTCGATATGTCCGGACCTCTCTTCTTTTCCCAGACCTACTCGGTCTATTCGAACAGGCCAATCAACCAACTATCTGACTCTCGTTGGCGGTTATAAAGAACGAGAAAGAAAAGTACAGGCGAGCGGAGGCGATGGAGCAAAAAAGTAGTTCAGAGGTTGGCGTCTTGTGCTAGTCTGGGTCGACGGGAAAAACTCCAGGTCAGGTAAGGCACCGGCACAAGCAGTCAAGCTACTACTGAATGTACCTTCCATTATCTAGAAAAAAATTCTGGGGATGGGACAGCTCCGTTTACGGCCTCGGTGTCCGGGCAGGAGCTAGTGACTACGAGTTGGGATGTACCCCCAGTCCAACTCTTGGTGATGAGTTACTTACTTCCTGACGTTCCTTTCTAGGTAGGTACCTAGAGACTTTCCCCTCCTTCTCCTTTCCCTTCCCCTCCTCTAGCGTGTTTTCGACCTCAAATGCCCGTTGAAAGTTGGGAAGGGTTGGAGTCTGTCATTACATATTCTCCATGTCAAAATCCTCCACAAGAATGCATACGTCGTGGCCGATACTCAATAGCAATGTCTTATCAGGTACTCTGTAATCTCATATCGAAACATCGCGGCGGGTAGGTAGGTAGGTAGCAAAGGTAACAAACTCTAAGCTAGCATAGACATTGTTCCAATTCGGGGACTTAACGATGTTTTACCAGATAATATACTCAATTCTATTGATCTTGGGAGCTTGCTGTTTGATATGAGATGCTAGTACCGAGTAACTACATGGGTATTCTCAAAAGAAAAAGAAAGAAAGGAAGAAAAAAAAAACCCGGCCAGTTTTAGTGTGGGCAATCAACAGGGCCCTTTCTAGGATCCTCTTGTTTTTTGCAACGACTGGGGTCCAGTATCAATGTGATATTTTAACCCTCTACGATTCGCTACTTCTTAGCGCATATTAGTGCCCGAAGTAAGTATAGCAGACCTGACAACAACAATACTGGAAGTTTGCAAATGATAAAAGTACGTTAGGTATGTAAACTGACCAAGTTCCTTGGGCACTTGCTCTTAAACCCCGAGAAAGGTGGTTTCAACGTCATGTTGTATTAATAATAGTTTGTTACAGGTAGGAACGGCCTCGTGGGTTCTGCTAACATGACTGAGTGAGCCAGATGAGAACAGTCATATATGTATGTCAGAACTGCCGAAAGTGAAGCTACATTAGGTACTATGTAGGAGACAGCATGTTACCAGTAGTCCTATAGGTCTTCCGATCAGTGGTTAACTAAACTTACCTGCATCTTTTTTCCTCATAAAAACAATACCATGTAGTAAATGACATCACTCACATACTATAAAGTGTTAAAGTACTCACCTATAATAAAATACCTACCTAGTATCTGTCAATGTATGGCTACAAGTACTAAGGTAGGAACAAACATCTGGTCGTTTCAAGAATAAAGCTTACTCTTACAGCGGTGACCAGCTTGACTAACATCCTTCTTAACCTTGACTTCTATCACAGCTCAACAACCATGAGCAGATCCTCCTGCTAGAGGCACAAAGTCCCAGGTGACCAAGGAGACGAAAGAAGTGGATCAAATAGAATCGAGTAAGACATGTTAACTAGCCATGAGTACTTCCGTAAAGATGTGATCACCCTCATTGCTGCTGAGAAGCGCACACAAGTACAGGGGACTAGACTAGCTAAGCCTGGCTGTTACGATGCTACCCAACTCATGGACCAGGGTATATACATATGTACATACGGTACAAGGGCTCCTAGTACACACTTCGAGACTAATAAGTTATCAATCAGTAATGGGATCTATTCTAGATACTTAATCAATCAGTCCCTTCCCGAGTTGGACTGTTTGCTGACATTACTCCACTGTAGCTACTAGATAGACAGTTACGGATAGGTGACAGGTAAGTTACTAGGTAGCATTTGCCGAACAGGTACCTGTCACTCTGTATCCCTTAGCAATAGGTATGTACTTGAACAGATCCATGGTTGGTCTCATTTCCGCTTACTTTATAGGAAGCCTTGGTTAAAAGAGCATCAATTCACCACCCCTTTCTCCCGTTCTTTAGCTGCATTGGAATAAGCCTAGCTTAAACAAACCGCCTGGTCGTCAACGCTGTGACACCAGCTTATTATGACCGTTGACGCTTTGCCAGGTCACAATCAGAAGAATTTTTATTTTTAAATTTCTTGGAAATTCCGATTGCGGATCTCATGGTGTTAATCATTGACCGAAAATAACCTGATGCCGACGTCGGCGTCCTCAGTTTCGCGTCAGGTTTGGTGTCCTTAGGTGACACCTGTCACACCTCGGAATTACAGCTCCGAGACGGGCAAAATCGACACAACAAACTGACCAGCAACGGATTTACATCAATGAGCGGCGAGTCAATTTATTGAGACACTATCTTTATCCCGTCTCTAGTATAGAGGACATATGCTATACCTGTCAGTGCCTCTGTTGCCCAAATGTGAACATGATAAATTCAACCCAGTCCATACTCAGAACTTGTCGCGTCGGACTGAAAGGAGTAGCTTGCAATGAATGACAACCAGTCTATGAAGAACAACAAACGCCGATTATACTCACCTCCATCCTAGGAGGGCCATAGTATTGGGGGGAGGATTACCAGCATGCGCCCGACACCAATGCCACTCACCATCCAGAATTGAACAAAATCAAACATGACAAAGCTGTATCTCAGACCATTCCGCCGCCTCGTCGAGGACGCTGAGTCTGTTGAAGTTGGTAAATCAGACCCAATACCCCAGCTTCGGTATCTTCGGTATTGGCAGCACTGTTCTCTCGAGTCACACCTCTTGCAGGGGAGGTCTCCCATACCGATTCGCCCAGCGCGCCTCCTGGCTCATACAGTTCATCATCTTCCCCAGCTTGTCTGGTAGCACTGGCTTCAGTCTCTTCGATGATTTGGCTCTCCCCTCGATACCCTCGTGGATACCTTGACGCATACAGACTCCGTGCAACTATATTGCTCCCGGGAGGCTGATGATGCTGATCTAGCAGCATGGACGCCATTGGAGAAGGTTGTGGAATGGCCCCGATACGTGGGCCGCGTCCACCAGGGGCTCGACTTCTGGCACGCCCCGTCTCCGTCCCTATCCGACCAATGTGAGAGCCCTGCATATCTGCCGCCAATGTTGGAGAACCAAGTCCTGGGAATGACGGTGGAGGATGAAACGACGGTTTTGGTCCTGGAGGAAGGTGACCAGGAATGCCAGTCTTCGGGTTTGCTGCATAGTTATCGAGGAAACCGTAGTAAGATGCTGCCATCTTACCATGTTTTGTGGAGTAATAGTCCTCGCGGACATCCGGTCGAGGCCCTTGGGGTCCGGTATTACCAGGGCCTTTTTGGAAGTCGAACACGGCAAATGAACATACATAACCGAGCCCATCAACATGAACTGTGAATTCCCGAAAGAAATCAACAATCTGATCACTACACCGAGGAAGTGAGAATAGAAGTAACATGGGCGTCGTGATTATCCCCATCATCTCCTCCAGAAAGATGACCACTTTCATCTTGTAAAGTTCCGAAAACTCCTGTTTCACCTCGGCACTATGCAGTTTGCTTTTCCAGTGATCCGGCACATAGCGTGTGTATTCGATAACATTCCGCAGTGCATATTCTGGATTGAATACCAATGTTTCCTCGGACACCATGCCACGAGTTGTCGCCCAAATAGCAGCAAATACACCGAGATAAAAGATCACAGGCCTATCTTTGGTAATCTCAAAATTGAGGAAAAGCTCCGAATCAAGAACAGAGCCAATTGCCAGAATGGCAGTGATTGCGCCAGACATAAAGGCTATAGTTCGGGCAACTGCCTCGGTTATTCTTTTCGGAAACTGGTCAATATATCGAGTTGCGAATGGGTACGACATGTGTAGCCGCTCGTAAAATATATGTGGCAACTCGTTAAATTGGCGAAACTTCCATTCTGCCAAAGACGTGTATTTACGCGCTGCAGCTTGTTTGGGGTCCTTCTGATATTCCTGTTACAAGTTAGCTTTGCCAAAGAATTGTACCAACAGATTATTCACTGACGTAGTAATATGTGAAGAAATAGACGATGACAACATACGCGAGCACAACCGGCGCAAACAGGAGATTTAGAAAGCCCGCAAACAAAAAGCGCTGTCTCAACTTCTGACTCAGTAGACGTCTGCGATCCGGACGCAAAAAGTCTTGCTGAACCTGCCCAAGCTCGTTGAAGGCCATGTCAAGGATACAATATTGTAGATACCATTCCATAGTCTTTGAGAACATCTGACGACCACGAAAGAATGGCACCGGCAGAGATAGATCCAAGATGTCCTTGTTGATCATCGCTATGAGGTAGTTCTCCTTGCGCATAAGTCGATTGGCAATGTCAAGTGCATCGAGCCGTTCCTTGGATTGGCTGCCCATGAACTGCCGCAGTCTTGGGGAGATATTGGTTGCGGTTTTGGGGTTTTCCTCGCGGAGTGCCATGATACGGGCTACAATGTCCTGCCAGGAAATAGTTTGCATGTCTTGTTCAGGAATGTCAAGGAGATAGATGTAAAAGTCTCTGATGTAAGTAAGGCGGCGTAGCTCTACAAAATACTGAACACACTTCCAGATGAAGAAGAATGTGTAGAGCCAGATCGCAAAGTTCCATAGTCCAGACATCTTGCGAGTGCATTGTGGAACGATGACTTCATGCAAGGACCTACTATTAGGGACTCTTGAATAGTCGATGCACTGACTGAGAAACGTCAGTAACACAGCGACAAAAAGGGTTTCTCTATATTACAAATTAGCGCTTAGTTCGTTGCAATGTTGGAACTTGAGAAGCTTACAAAAGCCATAGCGCGTTGGCACAGAGAATGCACCAAAGACCTCCGCCCTCGAAATAGTCGTAAACATCGCGCATGAAGCTGTCCAGATTGGAGGTGTTGACCCATCGCCACAGTGCCTTCTCCCTCGGGTTATTTGACATAGCCCCCCTAGCGACCGGTATTGGCCGCGGTCCTATGGCTGCGGTATATGGGTCGTCCTGATGGATTTGTTGATGTGTGGTTACCGCTTCCCATTGGGCCCTTGTTCGTGCAGATGACGGGCCTGCACTTGCTGGAGTCCGTGAGTTTCCAGAATCGGCTGCTCGTTTGTTGTGAGGTGATGTAGGCGGATCTATATCTTTCGGCTCCATCAATAGCGACGCGGGTACCTCGTTGTCCCCTTCCTCATCTTGCTGCCATTGTGGTGATGTTCTTCCGGGGCTTCGGATGCGGGCTGTTGGTCGGAATGTAGCTTTCCCTTTCCCTTTTCCTTTCGAACCCAGTGTGGCGCTTTCTACAGTCATGCGACTATCTCCGATATCCAGCCCTTCGGCTTGAAAGTCATCAAACCGGTGGCCAAGATTTTCCTCGTCGAGACCGGGATCGTACTCCGGGTCTTCCCCAGAGCGTAGCTGCTGGTAGAATGACTGCGAGCCCCTCGAAGGGGACTTTATTCTGGAGAATATATTTGACGCCATCGCATATCGTTTGGCTCGATTAATTGTTCGTAGAGGCGAGCATTTCGGACCACTGTCGAGATTCGATGACGATGCAGGAAAGGCGAGCTTTGTGATGCAGAAGAATGACGGGGCACGATATGCTCATCAGCCAGATTTTGTGTATGTGCTATGCTGGTGCCTAGTAAAGTTAGAGTTGTGATTAAACTGAGTCCTGAAAGTTTGGTCAGTTTAAATATAAAGATTATGCGGATGGTCACAAGGGGGGCGGCCACGATAAGCGTGACCCGGAGCACATGCCTACCTCCTGTCCGGAGTACCTAACGGACAGACTTGATTCACACAAATCTCAATACCAGATGGATGGAAAGGTTGATTAACTCACTTACAGGTAGATATACAGCGCAACCGTGAATGGCTATGCGACCAACTGATTAATAGGAAACCAACCAAAGTATATTCACATATGCTTTAACTTCATGGCCCAGGCATCACCAGCCGCAGGTATGACGCTACAGAGCGGTGTAAGGTTCTGCCAGACAAATGCCGATAAGAGCCCCACGATCTCGGATTAGCCATCCACCGCCTGCCCCTTCTAGGTGGGCGCCCACTCGCGACACCGTTGCACACTCAGTTATAATGTTATTAAGGTAGGTAGTCAAGTTGTTAGCTTGTCCAGTATATTCGATCGTGACACATTGTTTACCATCGTATCAACAACCGATCTTGAAATCTCACCTATCATTCGCAAACTTCAGTGAATGCGGCTCATGATCTTGTATGAAATGGAATAGTTCTTGTCACAGCAAGAAGTCACCACCACTTCAACATCCGAATCCCATTCACAATGGCTCCTCCAGACCACTCTCTGTCGCTCAAGAGCCTTCCTTCAAGGGACAGTCCGAGTTCCGGGCTCCCCCTAACAGATGGCTACCCACAACTACCAACTACGGCTAAAGGTCTCACGCCCATTACGTCCAAAGTGACTAGTGTTCTTTCGACAACACATTCCGATGTTGAGTTTCGGGACGCACTGTCTCTTCTCGACGAACGTGGGATTCGTAACGACGCTGAAAGTCGCCGGCGTGTTCGTTTAGACTTGCAGAGAGAAGTCATTGATAGCAACGGTGAGGTCATTGCCGAATTCGGCCGTGTAGCAGAGGTGTGTTTTCTATTTCCTTCAGCGAGATTTAAACCAACATGGGTGTAGCAACTTAGGCGGATCAAAACAACCATCGACAAGCTCAATAATGGGTACGAAACAATGAAAAGCCAAGTTGTCGAGGCTCACAGACAAACTTTACCGGCACTCTCTGAGTCATCTTCTCTACTAGAGCAGAAAAGACAAGTCGAGGTCAAGCAAGAGCTTCTTGGGGCTTTCAGGAGACATTTCATCATGTCTGATAACGAAGTCGCCGCTTTGACACAGACGGCCGAGCCGGTCGATGACCATTTTTTTGATGCCTTAAGTAAAGCGAAAAAGATAAGCAAGGACTGCGAGATCCTCCTCGGTTTCGAGAAACAGACACTAGGACTAGAGCTCATGGAGCAAATGTCGAAGAACATCAACCTTGGCTTTCAGAAACTTTACAAGTGGATTCAACGAGAGTTCAAGACTTTGAATCTTGAAAATCCTCAAATGAACTCTTCGATCCGCCGGGCACTTCGGGTACTTGCTGAGCGGCCATCACTATTCCAGAACTGCCTTGATTTCTTTTCCGAGGCTCGGGAAAGAATCCTTTCAGACTCGTTTTACACTGCGCTCACTGGTACCTCACCATCGGGAGTTGAGGATCCGTCTGTCAAACCAATCGATATGCTGGCCCATGACCCATTGCGCTATGTTGGAGACATGCTAGCCTGGATCCATTCGGCTACTGTGAGCGAACGTGAGGCATTGGAAGTTCTTTTCGTTGCAGAGGGAGAGGAACTGGCCAAGGGACTCAAGTCCGGACGAGATGCCGAGATATGGCGTCTTGTTGCCGAAGACGATGAAGCTGAGGCTGACTTTAACGCACTCAAAGCACTGAATGATCTGGTAGATCGCGACGTATCTGGCGCCGCTCGCGTACTTCGTCAACGAATGGAGCAGGTAATCCAAGCCAACGAGGATACTATTCCGGCCTACAAACTGGCAAACCTCATCAACTTTTACCGCATTACTTTCCAGAAAACACTTGGCCCCAACTCTAACTTGGTAGACCTAATTGGAGGCTTGGAGACTGAAGCGCTAAGGCAATTCCGAGCCCTGGTAAGAGATCATATCGCAACTCTACAGGGTGAATTCCAACATGCTCCGTCCGACCTTGGCCCACCCAGTTTTCTACAAGACTCGCTCAAGCAATTCAAGTCTATAGCCAATACCTACGACTCTTCGTTATCTGCTTCAGAAGATCGCGAAGGCGAGTTCGAGAATGTATTGGCAGAGGCTTTCGAACCGTTCATGGCTGGCTGTGAGAACATGGTCAAAAACATGAACACACAGAACGGTGGGATCTTCCTCATCAACTGCCTTTCTTCTGCGGCAGCATGTCTAGAACCTTTTGAATTTACGCAACGGAGGACGAAGCAGCTGCGTGAGAAATCAGATGAGCAGGCCAGAGGGCTTGTTACTAGTCAGTACCAGTTCTTTCGAAAGGGCTCGGGGCTGGATGCTATCTTTTCGAAATTGGAGGATGATGATAAAAGTGCCACGTCCTGGGATGAGAAAGCTCTGGCTCAAGCGAGCCAGATATTGGACGACTTCCTCCCATCCGCACTTATGGATGCTATAGAGAACCTGAAACATCTTCAGGACTCTAAATTAGCACGGAAAATTACTGAGGAAGCGGCTGAACAGTTCTGCAGCGACTTTGAACAGCTAGAGGAAGCCATAACGGAGGGAGACAGTGAACCCGTGGACTCGGAAGACGACGAAGGCCTGCGATCCATTTTCCCAAGGACAACGGCAGAAATACGCGTCCTCCTTTCATAAGTCAACCATATAAGACACCTACCTCATAAAGTTGACAGCTGAAGCGGGCTGATACCACCAAGGCATTGATAGATCTGTACCTAGTAGATACATGACATAGAACCTGGAGTGTCATGATGTACCACATTAGATGGACCGTGAACAAAGCGCGTGTAACCATCACGGCTGGCTTGTTGGTAAATTTCTCTCGTGATTAAGCTAAGCTACCAAGTCTTTTCTCGACAAACAGATGCAGCGGGCCATCAGGTGTAGTTACTTACTTAGGTTGACACTACCCACCAACTTAGGTACCTAGGTAGATAGGGACATGAGGCTGGATGAGCCTGTCTACCCCGCCACCACAGATTGCTACAAGGGTTGGGCGGTGCGAGTCGGACTACGTCACCGCCTAAGTACCCAAGTGGAGTTTATCTTCTATTCCATGTCCAGGCTTGCAGGACGATCAACCTCATCACGAGCAACCACGGTCAACAAAGGGATTCTCCAGACAATTGACCACAAATACAAATCCACTTGGTGGTATCCAACATATCAGCCATCGCGATTGCCCCAATCTGAATACCTGTGCGGAGAAACCTGGTCGCTCAGTGTATCTACCAGCATTCTAGCAGAACCTGCTTGCCCAAACGAACAGTGTCGCAACAATCTTTAACAGTCGGCGGACTTGAGCGCACCTGGTACCAGTTTCTGGGCTACTATGGTAGTGGTCTGTCGCCGGAGCCATGTTACGGAACAGGGCCCTGGCTGTTTTGCAGAAGACTTACGATGATAGTTATTTGAGCTGCTCGACTGCCATTTATTATGAAGGCCAGGTAAGGTTGGACAGTTGCGCTTACATCAATCGAAGACTAATCACCAATGGGCCTAACAGGGAAGCGAGGCTGAGGCGATGCGACACTGGAGAGCTGCGCTGGATCAGATATACGATTACAACGCCAACCGTGCGCCTCCGTCGTACAGCCCACGTACAGATACAGAGAAGGCGTTGCAGGAGGCCCTTAAACAACTTGAACTGCAATGTAAAGAACGAATAGACCTTCTCGAGGCTCTCAGAGTATCACGACAAGAAGATTCAACACCACCACCAGGCAAATTGACAAAACGCCCCAGTCTACCTGAGGGAAGAGGCTCTTTAGGACAGGGTACAATCACTGCCATGCAATACTCCGAGCTATCAAGGCCAGCCCTTCCCCACCGCCCATCACAACCTCGTCGCACATCTTCAGAGCTTGCAATGGTTGATGGTCCCAGCTCGCATCTCGACCCAAACCTCCAAGACCCGCCGCGATCTGCTTCACCCGGAGGACCTGCTCTGCCCCCCAGACCGAGCAAGACATTACGAACACCAAGTCCGGAAAAGTACACTATGCGAACTACGTTGCGCTCTGGGAAACCAGGTGAAAAGTCCATCAAGCCGCGTAAGCCATCAAAGCCTCTCGCCGAAGGGTCGAGCAAGGCGGCGACCTTGGCATGGAGCGCTCTGGGCTCCAGAGACAGATTTGCGAAAGCAACTCAGTCTGAATTCACTCCCGTTACTGCAAACCCCAGCTCTCGTACTTCACTTGAACAAATTCGGAGACCAGCACCGACACAGTGGGATAGTCACTCGCGACGACTTGTTGTGCCCCGAGATCGCGATGTTGATGGAGATGTATCAGGAAATTCGCGGCACTCTGATGAGTACTGCTACACCCGCCCGTCAATGCTATCAGTGTCTGCTGCTTCCAGCGCTCTCAATTCCTCCTCTTGCCAGGACTTTTCTTCCTCAGACGTGTACACCACCAGAAATGACCGCCCAACACACTTGTATAACGTACTTGCTTCGTCATCGCCTCGCAAAGTTCCCAGGCAAGAGATAGGCAATAACGCCGAGACTGCCGATGATTCTGGGGAGGGATCAGAGAGGAGAAGTATTCCCAACAATCTGCCGACAAGGAGCACAGCAGTGAAGCCGCCAGCGAGGTCTTCGAAGCCTTTGAAGGCAAATACCGAAGTCAGAGATCGCTCACGACGACGTAGTCGTAAAAATCAACAAGACTCGATCTCTAGTGCATCCGAAGATGATAAAAATCGGTCTGATCCAAAACCACGCCGCGTTAAAGCAAAAGAAGCTCCCATACAAGTTGATTCGGAAGACGAAAACTCAGATGTATCCGAATCCGAAAAGAGCCATGATGATCTGACCGAATGGAAGAACAAGAAGAATCAAATTCTCAAAAACTTACCCCCAGGGGTTGACTCGGCGGCGGCCAAACAGATCTTAAATGATATTGTCGTTCAAGGTGATGAGGTTCGTTGGAGTGACGTGGCCGGTCTTGATATAGCAAAAAACGCCCTTCGCGAGACTGTCGTATATCCATTCTTGCGGCCTGATCTCTTCATGGGCCTTAGAGAACCAGCCAGAGGTATGCTGCTATTCGGGCCACCGGGAACAGGAAAGACTATGCTCGCGAGAGCTGTGGCAACAGAATCCAAATCGACTTTTTTCTCAATTTCTGCCAGCAGTCTGACCAGTAAATACTTGGGAGAATCGGAAAAGCTAGTACGAGCTTTATTTGGCTTGGCGCGAACATTGGCACCCAGTATCATCTTTGTTGATGAAATCGATTCACTATTGTCGCAAAGGTCAGGCTCGGGAGAGCACGAGGCTACCATGAGAATCAAGACGGAGTTCCTCATTCAATGGAGTGACCTTCAACGAGCTGCTGCTGGAAGAGAAACGACTGAGAAGGACAAGGAGAGAGGGGATGTCAATCGGGTCCTTGTTCTAGCGGCGACAAATCTGCCTTGGGCTATTGACGAGGCGGCCCGAAGGCGGTTTGTACGACGACAATATATCCCATTGCCCGAACCGACTACTCGTGAGACGCAACTCCGGACTTTACTGGGCGAACAGAAGCACGACCTGTCTAATGAGGATATCCTAAAATTGGTGGAAATGACGGATGGTAGGCAGCTCTTGAACAAGCAAAAAGACAAAGCAGCTAATCAAATTCTACAGGCTTTTCAGGCTCAGATATTACAGCATTGGCTAAGGACGCAGCCATGGGACCGTTGCGGTCTCTCGGCGAAGCATTATTGCATATGACAATGGATGAGATTCGACCAATCCAGTTGCTCGACTTCGAAGCAAGTTTGACAACAATCAGGCCCAGCGTCAGCAAAACTGGCTTAAAGGAATACGAGGATTGGGCGCAAGAGTTTGGGGAACGTGGTGGATAGATTGGAACGTGTCTTTGCGTACAGTACGTGACCATGAAGCACAGATACATTATACAAGGGTATCATGGAATATGGCCTGTCGGTAGACATTGGAGTCTGAGTATTGGGGTTGCAAGCAGGCTAGATGTACAGTATGTCATTTTATATGTTACAAATGGTAGTTAGTTTGAAAACTCTTATTCCGCTGTGCTGCTCTCCTGGATATATCTTACAAAGCCTGGCCGTAAGCCTGGCCGTTTGCGCGGCCGACACGTTCCATCGTGCCTCATGAATGTACCGTCCAGCTTTCTCCGTTCCGATTTCACCATTAGATAGTTGTGATCATGTGTTGTAATGTAAATATTTAGAGAGTTTAGTCCAGATCGCTCGCCAAGGTGTTCGGTTTGTGTTTTTGCTGGGCCTCCTCCCAAGCCTTACGCTTGGCTTCCTTGTTTTCGTTTCCTAATCGCTTTTCTTCTCGTCTTTTGTTCTCCTCTTCTTGTCGTCTGGCTGCCCTCCGCTCATCTTTGGCAGCCTTCTTGGCCTCGTAATCCGCTATCCTTTCCTCCAATGTGGGTACAGGTGGACGCTCACTGGCAGGGACACCGTAAGGTGCAATTATTTCCTTGATAACGTGGCGCTTGTGCTGGGAAGTCGGCCAGCCAGGGGCAATAGAAACGACATCGCCCGTTCGTAGGGACGAGTTCGGATCGTGGACTAGATAGTGTTTAGGGTCGGCGAACCACTGGCAAAGTCTGTCAATAATCTGGCTTCGTTTTACTCGGTCGTATCAAACAGGGGTTCTCACCTTGTTGACGGTCTTGTTCCACTTCTGGCCGCCTACTCGGACCTTGACAGTCTTTTCCATAAGACCAGCAGAGACGACAACGCCTCGAAGCTCGGTCGTGACACGCCGAGCGGCTTTAGCGACTGGTGAAGACATGACGCCAATGCTTCTCCTCTTGGGTGGTTGTCGACTCGAGCGTTTGGCAGGCACAAAGCGTCGGCAATTCGCCAATTGAACGTCGTATTGGAAGTGATGTTCAAATGTTCAGTCCCCAACTCGCAAAGGCTGATCTAAGGAAACTGACAGCCAATCAGATTTGGCATAGGTGCTGTAGATTACTTATGTAAGGTCGCTGGGGATAATGGCTCTTCCTATTGGGTCAGAGAACCTCACACGACTCACAATATCCTCACACGTGCGAGGTCTAAATGAATGCTACTCAAGTTGCAGTGCTGATGAGCGGGTCATGATGGAGAAAAAGAGCTCACGGTCCTTGAGTCAATTTGAGATTCTCGTGAGCGTTCCTTCTATACCGATAAGTTTGTTTTAAATCCCTATCTCGTACAGAGACTAAACCGAATGTTCACGCTCCGAAGCCCGTCCGTATGTTGGGGGCCGGGACCCGCAGACCGTAGCATGAATGTCGGAAGAGGTGGGGGGGCATCCATTACAAAATTTGGCTTGGCCTGAGGGTTCAACACCTTGTCAGTTCAATTGAACCGTGTCAGTACCGCCCGCCGCTTTTTTACCCTTTGGACGAAATTTTACCAACCGACCTACCTAGTTACTTACTTCCTTTCTTCCCTTGTACGCGACAAACATCCTTCTTTCTGAAAACAAACTCAGGCCTCATCATCATCTGACAATTGACCGTCTCGTGGTCACTGATCCATACTGTGGCTTGCTTAAGACGTCGAGCTACCAACATCAAGGCTTTCCAAACCCCCACTTCCTGTTAATTTTTCTCTCCCTTCATCATGTCCTCGCCCGAGCGTCGAACTGCTGGAGTGAAGCGACCTCGTAAGAACCAAGAACACCCAGCACCTGTCATATCCTTAAGGCGGCCGTTGACATGTCCGAAACTCTAGGCACCCAGTCTCTTCCTCCCCCCTCGCTTCCTCAGCTGGTTGCTGAGCAGAGCACCCCCATTCCGCCGACGGACAAGGACTCTCAGCGTCTGATTGTTGTCTTGTCTAATGCCAGTCTCGAGACCTACAAGGCATCTCACGGTGGTACCAGCCGCAACCGCGAGGACAAGTATTCTCTGCTCAATAGCGATGAGCACATTGGTGTTATGCGTAAGATGAATCGGGACATCAGCGATGCGCGTCCGGACATCACTCACCAGGTTTCAACTCTGAACCCTCGAGTCGGCATTCAACATGCTGACCATTATCTTAGTGTCTACTCACCCTCCTGGATTCCCCCATCAACAAGGATGGCAAGCTCCAGATCTACATTCATACCGCCAAAGGCGTCCTGATCGAGGTCTCTCCCTCAGTCCGCATTCCCCGAACGTTCAAGCGTTTTGCCGGTCTCATGGTACAGCTTCTGCACCGCCTGTCTATCCGCTCCACCAACTCCAACGAGAAGCTGCTTCGCGTTATTCAGAACCCCATCACCGACCACCTGCCGCCCAACTGTCGCAAAGTTACGCTGAGCTTCGATGCGCCACTTGTCAAGGTTCGTGAGTGGGTCGAATCTGTGAATTCGAAGGACAGCATCTGCGTTTTCGTCGGTGCTATGGCCAAGGGTGAGGATAACTTCGCCGACTCCCTTGTAGACGAGAAGATTTCTATCAGTAACTTCTCTTTGTCTGCCAGTGTGGCTTGCAGCAAGTTCTGCCACGCTGCTGAAGATGTTTGGAACATCATGTAATACCCAACCATTCTAAGTGACGTCGACGAGGGTCCGAAGCTGCGACGAGCGCCAAACGCCGGCTCGCCCAACGATGATACAACATCGTCGCTGAGAGCAAGACGGTTCGGTGGTAACTTGGAATGCCTGGGGTGTTCGCTGTCGCTTGTTTTTGCAACCAAAACATGGGGCGTTCAACATCGGGTCCAAGACGTGAATGTCGTCTTGATGGGTCTCTTCAACATGATCCACGCTTTCCTCTTTGTTCTTTCTTCCCTGTTGCTCAGCGAGTCTGCCCTGTTTTGCCCCTTAGTATCTGAGGCCTGTCTCCCGATTTCATCCCGGATCGGACATGCTCACGCCCGATCCTGTCGATCTAACCAAGCAGCATCTTCTGAAATGACACCATCACTGGTCATTTCTAGAGCGAGTTGGAGGGACGATATGCCGCGACTTGGTACTCCTGGTGATCAGAGTGCTTCAGTTATGGCCAGGTCACGATGAGGAACCTTTATTCGTGGCTGAATAATTTTTCGCAATGCCAATGTGGATAGAAAGACAAGTCGCTCGACAGTCAAAGGGCAATCGATATTTTATGATGGAGGATAATGGGATACAAAGTGTTCCATAATAGGTAGCGAATTAGTGAACACATACATGTCACCAAAGAAACACCAAACAGGCTCTGGGCTTTGTTAATCACAAGACGCCTTCAGGACTGATGCTACCAAATGCAAAAAACCCGCTGCAGCCGCGAATACGCAGGAGGCTAAAATGGGTTTGACTGGCACCAAATCGTCCCGCACTAGCTTAGTCTCGTGTGTGTCCAAAATTACCAACAAGAGGAGGAATGAATTCAAGTGAAGCGACCGACGGGTGGACACATGGCAGGCGTGGAGACTACCAGGCAGGCCACCGGGGGGGGAAAACCGACACTCTTTAAAGTGCAGTGAGAAGTCGCCTTTTTTTTGGTGATCCACCTGACTGGGTTAGATTATGCTACTACCTAACTTAGGTACTAGGTAGACATGGAGGTACTAAAGTATGCCAGCAACACTCCCACGTCGAACGCCAAGATAGATCGTTTTGTCGACATCGAGGATCACACAACGCACAGAATACATTCCTTGAACAATGAATCTTATGTGTTATCGTCATTGATAGTATGGATCTGTGCTGATCTCCTCCGATGTTACGGTTATGCTTGTAAATCCCACGTGTATTTTGAACAGAAAACTCAGTGTCACTGTGGATGCCTCGAAAGATCGAATAATGAGAAAAATATCAGTAGATGTAAAAGACAGCCAGGAGGTTGGTTGCAAGTTTGGGTCAAGTCTGAGGTCTAAGGCTAGGCAACACAGGCGAATCACAAACGCATAATCTGCTGCGTCTGTATGCTTCGCGTTGTACATTCCACCAGACCTGGCTATCGTGAACATTGCGTTGCCGTTTATTCGAGTGTTGTTCCAGATAGATACATCAATATTGATACAGGAGCGAGGACTTGATCCATATGCGCCTGGGCACCTAACTTCTATGGTATGAATATGAGAAACTTGATGAGACATGGAAGCTGAAGTCCAGAGGGTTGGCCGGTGCAGGCCGGGGGCTGGATATTGGTGGAGGTAAAGTGGATCAAGCCGACGTCCGTGAGTCCAGCGACTCCAGCCGCTGGGCTTGACGTGGTCACGCATCGGTGGCCGGGAGTCATTAGGCCAATACGGTATTCACGAGCTATTCTCCGATGATCGTACAGTATAGTGAAGGATGCAGAAAGCATAACCACAGCAGTGCACCAGTGATCTTGCTAAAGAGCATAATCATGTTCCTAGATATCACAAAAGTGAGGCTCCATTGAGCCATGTGGTGTCATACCTACCTAGTCATAACTACTAAGTTACCTACATACTAGCTAAGAAACGATTGGGATGATCTGGATGCGTACAGAAGACTGTGTGCACTGTACAAGTAAACAGGGTAGAGCTCAAGAGCTGGTTTGGGGTCCATTCCAGTCGGGTTGTCTGCCCAGCTGTCTGGATTACACTTGTGTCGGTGCATTCACTACCTACCTGGGAGGTAGTAGTGACCCAGTAGGGGCGGTCCCTGATAAGGGCAGACTACTAAGGTACTGGGAGGTAGGTGTCCATACCTAGGTAGTAGGTATTGAGTAACTGCTCACCATGTTCTATCTCTCGGTACCTCCAACTCCCCCTTCTACCTGCAGGTACCGGGTCAGGACAAGTCGTTACCAGGATGGCACATGATGACTTCCAAAGATGGATGTATGTATATGGCACATTATTCGCATCCAAGGTGTAGAAAGATTTCGAGTACATCGCCGCCCACTCCAGAGAACTGGCTCTCGTAAAATAGATTTAATCGATAAATAGTGGTTTCCTAGCTGCTTGCCTGACGTTTTTTGGTTCAGATTTTGAAGGGTTCAAGGGGTGATCATGAGCGGGTGCTGCCGGATGGCGCGGGGCTAGTGGACCTGCCCTTAACCCCAAGACGAGACAGAAATGCGGGCAGACTCTGTGCCTTACTTCACTCGTACAGATATCCAAGTACCGCTAGAGATGCACAAGTACTGTACATAACTCTAGGGCAATTACCGTAGTATGCCGACCTCTTCAACAGCTCATAACTCACAGCACACAAAGCTCTAACCCCCATGCCAAATTGAGGTCTCGTTGCTGCTATGATTCCATCCAACATGGTATAATACGACGTAACTTTAAACCCCTCCATGAACTAGGCTGGGTCTGAGAGGGTCAGATGTCGGCGAGTCACAGAGCCATAGTCACAAGAGATGCAGGGCTGGGCCGTTCACTCGTTATGAGACGAAACGGGAGGGTTGGCTGAGACGAGACACCTGAGCCATCAGTAAGACTGGGCTCCTAGAGGGTTAAGAGGGTTAACGTAGTACCTGAGCCGGTGTCTGCTAAGAGGCAGCTGTTAGGTATTGGCTACCTAGTTTCAATTGAGAGCCCACCATCATAACACCTTTATTTCGAGGGTACCTAGCTGGTCTTTTCTCTCGAACTAGCTACATCTTTCTTTTCTTCCTCTTTTGTTTCTCCCCGAGTCTCTTCTCTCTTCATTTGCAGAGTCTCTAGAGTCTTAAGGCCCCAAGTTTCTCTGAGCAATTGCTCCAATTGCCCTCAGCATACATTGAGACAGTGTCGCCTACGTTGCAGGCCTGTCCTCAAGGATCTTATATTTTTCATTTATTGCTGAGTATCCTAGCTTCAGGACTCTTCTCTTTTCACATTGACTCATCCGTCGGAAATCACGAGGATTATTTGCAGTCTCGGGTACCAATCGATCTTTGTGCGCCCTTCATCTTGAACCTGGGTATTCTATCTTGTCAACATAAATTGGGCGTCAAGGTGTTCCGAGCAACAAAGCCAGCTGCAAGCAAGCAATTGACCGACTAAGGATCAGACAACTCACCAACCGGCTTTTATTAGACCACTCCAGAATACGGACCCATTCAATTACACCCGTCCTTGTCTTTGCACGACACTACGGATACTTCACCTTACCTTGCCTTACCTTAGCTCGCCAACTCACTCACCTCATCTCGTCTCAGTCAGGCTCAGGGCACCGAATCGGATACTCTACGCCTTGGTTCTTGCCTTGGTCGCCTCTCAATCCCTACCATTTCGTTCTCGACCGCCTTCTCTCATCCACTCCGCCACCTCACCTGGCCAACATTTTGCTTGCCTTGCTGTACTTGTTAATATTTCTGGGATCATTCTTCTTTACATCCTTCTTTCTCCTTTTGACTTGTCGCCCTTTTTCCCCCTTCCCTCTTTTTCTTTTTTACAAAAAATTGCTCTTTCCAGAGTTGTCGTTACTGTTTTACTTACTCCTAAACTACCTACCTACCTGCCTCTAGTAGGTAGATTAGTACTTTTGTTTCATCATTACTCATCACCAGTCTTGACCGGTATTCCAGTCTCCCCACCAGCCCCCGCCTCTCTTTTACACACGCTGCTCGGCCAGTCAAGCACGAGCTGAGTATCATTTTCGTTCTGAGTTTTTGGGGTTCCTACAAGACTTCAAAATCATTTGGCCAAGGCATCCGAGCGGGTACCTCACAGCAGGCAACCGATTGGGCGCTCCTGGCGACTTGACGAGCTCTATAAGAGACCATGACGGTACCGTTTGTTGAGGTGTCGCACTTGGCATCATCCTCGTCTTTCTACTCGGCCACACTTCAAATACTAGGCCTGCGATACTTGAACGAATCTCGTGATCCAAGTTCATCCATCGGAACAGTCACTTACGGACTTACAGCTGGTGTCACCAAGACTGGAGGCAAACATCGCCAAGCCTTGACCGACGGGCGAGGAGAGGAAATAAAAGGACCTCAGCCAGTGCTTCAGATTCGTGAGGTGTCTCGCCCTTTCGAACCCGTCAGGATTTCTACGGTCGTTATTGCGGTACCAGCCCCAGGACAGATCGTTGACTTTTACGAGACCGCTCTTACCGCGAATCCGTGGCTGGCCATTCAGACCGATGGTGACCCAATCTATCCCGGCGGCCCCAGCCCCAGAGCTCGTCTAGGCATTGATGGCGGTGAAACCCCAAGGCGAGCAACAGTACGTGACCTTGACGGCAATACTATCCAGGTCGTCTACCGCCAGCCTACATGTCCCCGCGATTATTACGGTCGAGTAATCGAATGGACCTATGATGGTGCCACTCATTCGACTTATACAACTACAACCCACACGACTCATAAAATACATACCAGGAACCGCTCCTTGTCACAGCCACAGCTACAACCTGTCGCTTCCGCTCGTTCGTCCTCCTCTTCTATTGATGGGCTTCCACCCTTTCAGCCCCGTCAGTCACCCGCCAAACACGGTCCTAACACCGTCACAGCTGCCGAGATGGCCCAACGTGCCGCCGCTCGTCCCGACAAGGAAGACGAACCAGTATCCGTTTCGCCTCGACAGAGCTCCAACAACAACGGTCTCAGTACCACGACGGTCGTGGGCGCCATTCTAGGAGTCGCCGCTGCTGGTGCAGCCCTTACATACGGCTTTGCAAGTCACGCAGCTAAGGAACGAGAACGAAAACCAAGACAGGAATACGAGGCCCAAGCCCCCCAGCTCCCCCGACGTTCGACCTTCCCCGAGAAAGCCCCACCAGTTCACAAACTGCACCATGAAGAGCGCCGAACCGTGTACGGTGACCATCCTCCCAATACCTCGCAATATCCTCCCAAAGCATTACCCTACCGAGGTCATGGTGGCTTCCCACCTCCCGAGGTTTACCCAGAAGGCTATCCATTCCAGCAGAATATGCAGAACGACTACGCACCCCGTAAAATGTCTCATCACAACTCGTACCCACCAAAGAACCTTGGGTATACAGAGGAAGATAGCAGTGAAGACTCTCCGGATGAGCCACCACCTCGCCAAATACAGTATCTTACTCAGGTTCCCTATAACGAAGAGAACCCATGGACCTCTGATCCTCGGGCCAGAAGTAGGAGCAGAACCCGGAGCGTGGCCAAGAGTACGGCAAGAAGCGTTGTTGCAAAGAGTGCTGCCCCAAGTACAAGGACTGTCACGAAGAGCACCGCAAGGAGTATTGCTCCCTCTCGAGCTCGATCGCCAAGCCAGGCACCTGATGAAGGCTATGAGACAACCCGGAGTCGGCGCCCGTCAAGGCACCCAGAAGACGCTTACGAGTTTGCCGAAACACGCAGTCGTCATTCTTCGAGAGTCTGTGACGACGGGTTTGAGCCACGCAGCCGCCGGTCATCGAGGCCCCCACCTAGTGATGTCTATGACAGGCGCAGCCGTAGGTCATCACGACCACCACCGGAAGATGGTTTTGAGAGAAGTCGTCGATCATCAAGGCCACCTGTGACCGAGAAGCCACGAAGTATGCGTGCACGTAGCGAGGCGGGTGTCAGCCGTAGCAAGTCTGTTGTATTGGCCGACGATCTCCAAAGCGAGGCGCCCTTCAACCGCAAATACGACGACCGCCAAAGTCACGCGGGCTCACGCCCACCCAAGTCATCGCGGTCGGTTGTTCGTGGCAATCGGCCTACGTATGACGACGAGCGAACGTACGTTTCTGCCCGATCGCGTCCGTCTTCCCGAGCTCCTCGTCGTTCCTCACGTACCGAAGTGGATGATGATATTATGGAAGCACCAGAGGTGCCCGAAGTGCCTGACGCTCCTGAAATTCCTCTTGATCCCAACATCTACGAAGTACCTGATGACATGATGCCAAGGGGTCAGGCCAGAAGTCGATATAATGCGCCCCGGATGGCCAGTGGGCCTGAGTACCAACATATGGGTTTCCCAGGCAAGGCCCAGAGCTACATCTCTGCCAGGGATGTTTGTTTACCGATGAGTGGCGTTGGTAGCAGTCACGCTGAATGGGACGACGATATGGTTAGTGTTGCTCCTAGCGACAGTATCAGCTGTGTCGGTATGAAGCCGAGTAGACGAAGCCGCAAGATACGATAAAGACGTGCTATGATGACGACGAGATGCTTTTTGTTTTCCAAGAACGGCGGTCATATGAAGCGATTGATGAGTTGATTGGCTTAGCTGAATGAATTGAAAGGCTGGCGGTATTCTGGCTATGCATTGGATATGCAGCTACGTGAGTTCTTTGTCAAGAGTTTGATTTGGAACCAAATCAATGTGCTCTTTTGTTCTCTTTATCTCCTCTTCTTTTTTTCTTTTTTCCTTTTTTTTTTTTCTCTCTCTTTTCTTTTTTCTCGTCCATCTACGAAGCATTGGAGGAGGCGTTCTCATGAAGTCACGGCAGTTTCTCCTAGGCTCAAGGCTTCTTTCTGTTTCGCAAGCCTTGAAGAGTAGGGGTATTGCGTTCATCATTTGTCATTCATTTTTTCCTTGAGTAAGATGCATTGGACATATAGCAGTCATCGCTTGGCCGTGGTTTTTAACTCTGGTATGACTTGATATAGGAAATGGGTTTAAAGAAGAAAGACATATATACTCAGAGATGCGTTTTAGAAGGACACACTACAAACACACAATACAGAAAGGGCATGACAACACTGAAGATTTGATTCAGTGGTCTATCGTCACTTCATTTCCCAATCTTGCCAATGCCATGTATTCCTTGCAACCAGCTTTGATGACCCAAGCACCCCTCACTTAATATGCCGCATCATCAAGACGCAGCCCACTTACGAGACTCCAACACCGTTCATTGATGTTGGATGTGGGGGTCGAAGTGGACGGCGTCACAGCAAAATAGTCGTCTAGTCCTTGTGCATTGTAAGTTGTTACTTTAGATCATGCAAGGCCTATTCGCAAAGTCTCCTCATAAATGCATTATAGTTCCACTCTCAGCATACTAGACTAGTGTGTTTGTAGAGAGAAAACGACAGTATTCGGTCCCAGTTGGTATTCGGAGGGAGTAAAATACGTTCATCACAACTACCCAAACCTTCGCCCGAATTATCCTTGATAAGTCACTTGTCCCACTTTTGAGTTAGTCACTAGCAAGCATAGGTACTTAGTTGTTCAGGCTTGGAGCCTACTGCTCCAGCTAAAGGCTCATAATTTCTGTACATGGACCGGGGCCCTCCTCCGGTCTTCGGCCACTTTTCCTCCTTACCCAACCACAGCGCCACCAATTCAACAGAGAAAAAAAGGTCCTCTTGGTTGTATATATCAACCTATCTGTACCTACTAATTAATATAATACTTATTTTCCGAGCTACAAAAACCTACTTGAGATACAGATTAAGCTCCGGTCATCTTCTGCCCTCCTTTTCCCCTGCACTTGTTTCTTTATTCTTATCCTTCTGAAGAGAAAAATCATCATGCCAGTGATTGATCTGGGCGAATCCATCCCTTCTGATACGGCACATGTGAGTCTATATTCAGCGGGTTCTTATTCATTTTGTTTTGTTTTATTCTATTTTATTGTGTGTAGTAAAGGCACTGACGGTCTCATCAACCCAGGCTGTAAGTGTCTCTCTTCCAACCTGGAAAGCCAATGTTGGATATGAGGAGGGTGAAGATTGGGTTGTGAACCGTATGACTACAGGTTATCCTCGGTAAGCCAATAGCTCATACATCATTATCCATGATATTCTTGCTCACTGAACGTTACCAAATAGCTTTTTTGTTCACAGAGGCATCCAGGCTTTCGCTAAAGAAATCGTGGATCGTCATGGCAGTCCCGGCCAGCAAGCTATGCTCTTCCCAACACCGCGAGTAGCGAGTCGCTGTCTGGATTTTATAGTTCAGCGGATCTCCCCTGAGCTGGCGAGCCAGGCCCGCATCTTCGACTTTGCTCTTGACAAGTCAAAGGAGCTCTCTCCCGTATTGAAGAAACTCACTTCCACTATCTCTGCCGTGCTTTACCCCTCCGAGGTATTTCCTATTGCGAAGCAGTACTGGCAACATACTGGAGAGGGCGCTTCCAGCAGACGTGCTGAGTTTTGTCATGGTCTCTTTAAGGATGATCTTCTTATCCCGGCTGTCCGTACACGAACCCCTCCCGAGGCCACTCAAAGCAGACCCTTCCGCGGTCCGAGACGCTACACTCGCCCTGGCTCAGTCGATGGTGTTTCTTCTCCAGTACCTACGGCACCTAAACGAACCTCCCCAGACACCCCAGTGGAGTCTATCGAGAGTTCGACGTTCCTCGAGGAACGGTTTGGCAGAAATCTTGACCTGTCCATGGTCGAGCGTGCCAAGTCTGCAATTCGTAGACGCATCGCGGGTGCTATGGCCCATGAGGTAGACATGAACAACAGTCCACTACCAGACATGACGTCCAACACTCGCGGCATACCCAGCCTCGAAGAGACCGACGTCTACCTTTACCCTGCTGGTATGAATGCCATCTTTAACGCTCATCGTGCGCTGCTCCATGCAAGAGAGCCAGCCGAGAGTATCAATTTCGGTTTCCCTTACGTCGACACGCTCAAAATTCTCCAAAAGTTTGGCCCTGGCTGTCTCTTCTATGGACATGCATCATCCGAGGATCTCGATGACCTGGAGGCACGATTGAAAAACGGCGAGCGATACCTGGGCCTCTTCTGCGAGTTCCCTGGAAACCCACTTCTGACATGTCCCGACCTTGCTCGTATCCGCAAACTTGCTGATGAGTACGATTTCGCTGTTGTGATTGACGAAACGATAGGCACCTTTGCCAACATCAACGTTCTTCCCGTTGCAGATATTGTTGTCAGCAGCTTAACCAAGATTTTCTCTGGCGATTCTAATGTTATGGGCGGAGGTCTTGTCCTCAACCCTGATGGCAAATACTACCGAGCGCTAAAGGTGGCTTTAGAGGAAATCTACGAGGACAATTACTGGCCTGAGGATGTTGTTTTCATGGAAAGAAACAGCCGCGATTACGAATCTCGCGTGGTGCGCATAAACGCAAACTCTGACGCTATTTGTGAGGTGCTGCGGAACCATCCCCTTGTGAAGCGAATATACTACCCCAAATCTAATGATTCCAGAGAACACTATGAAAGCGTCCGGCTCCCCGACGGAGGATATGGCGGTCTGCTATCTGTTGTGTTCCAACGCAAAGAGTATGCTCAAGCGTTCTTCGACGCCTTGCCACTGGCCAAGGGGCCGAGTTTGGGAACAAACTTCACACTGGTATCACCATATGTGCTCCTGGCACACTATCAAGAGCTAGAATGGGCCGAGTCATTTGGGGTCGATCCGTATCTTATTCGTATCAGCGTTGGATTAGAAGACACAACTGAGCTTGGCGGCATGTTCACAGACGCCTTGAAGACGGCCGAGGCTGCGACAGTTACCCACTGATGATAATGAAATATCAAAAGTGCTGTTCTGCTTTGCACATACTATGTTCACGTATGGATTCAAAGAACCTAGTTAGCCAAATTCATGGTCTGCTTTAGACAGAGACAATAGAAACCTCACCTAGCCTCTTCATATTGCTAATCCCAAAGTCTATACTAATCATAATCGCTCAAGTATACTGTGGTATATGTAGTAGTCGTGTCATGTCGTGTCGTGTACCAGAGCTCTAGACAGCTCACATTATGCAACATTCCTGGTGAACATAGCCAGGCCCGTAATCCTCAATGCCCCGCTCAATCTCATTTGCCCTCTCTTTCTCTTTTACTTCTTTTGCAAAGTACTTCTTCATGTACTTCTGAAGTTCGTAGTCAAGGTTCATGGCAGAAGCCTTTAAAACGACGTCTGCTCTACACAACGGACAATGCTTCTCCTTTCGACGCTGGATCTTGATAACGCAACGAATGCAGAAAACATGCTGGCAGTCTAGGCGGACCGGCATATATGCCACCGAAAAACAGACTGGACAAAGATAATCATTGAGCTGGGGAACTTTGGAGACAAGCTCTTGCGACATTTGTGCGCAGACGTCCCGAGCGATAGTACCTGCTAGGAGCTTGTCGGAGTGAACAATGGTAGGAAATTTCCTCGCGACGCCTAATGCCGTCCGTTTGTCGAATTCTTACATAACGTCAGGAAAACTAATCATAAAGTAATAAGCGTTCACTTACTTTTGAGGATTTTAGCAACCGCTGTCTTGTTGAGCTCTTGAAATTGCATGTTCTTGAGAAGAGACGCATTCAAGTTGATGAAACGAGTGAATGCCGCCTTGCTCTCAGGAAGCTTGAAGTCCTGGACTAGATTCTGCTTGGTAACCTGGTCCTGAAACCATTGCAGTTGCTTCAGGGCCTTTTGGCTTGTGCGCTGTCCATGGTCTTGCTCGTGCGTCGCAAAGAAAATTTCAGCGTCCAGGTAAAGCTCGAAGATTTGTCGCCAACGCGCCAGGTCAGTCTTGGAGAAACGCTTCGGTTTTACCACTTGTTGAACTTCCTTTCCGAGTGCAACGATCTCCGAGGTCATGGTCTTCTCTTCCTCTGTTTGTAGAGCATCCAGATGGTTCACGTCGCTCTGAAGCATGTCGAAAAACTCGGCATCGAAAGTGAGAGGAACTTCGATGATTTCGTAGATTCCCGTGGTCGGATGGACCGGGGACGAAATGGACGTGGTTTCGTCGGAGACATTATTTGGGGTTGCTGCAGGAGTTTTGTGCTGCTCATCATCGGTCGATAATTTTTCGGCGATATTGACCTTCTCCTCGGCCAGCGTGATGGAAAGCTTCTCTTTAGCTTCGTCGGCGAGCGCATCGATTGTTTCGGCGGACGGTGTGACGATAGTCTCAGCAATAGTATCGGGCGATAGGGCGTCGCTCACGGCGTCAGCTTTGGCAGTATGTCCGGTGTGCGACCACTGGTTTTGGGGCAAATTAACGGCAATCTTGTTGAGAAAGTCGCGAGAGTTTGGTGCAAGCGAAGCGTCGATAGGGATACCGTCTTGTAGATGGACCTGGACGGTAAGCTTTGGGCGTAGGTGAGAATCGGTGCCGTCTGTAGAAAGTCAGTTCTGATTGATTAGGGGGAGGGGAAAACCGTTGAAAGTACTGGGTTCATACCGTTGAGCTTATACTTCAAAGCCACAGGAGACGTTGCGTCGGGGTTCAGAAGTTCGCGCAACGTCTCAGGATCAAGCCCGAGCTCATGCAGTTCACGGGCGACTTTCTTGAGACATTTCTTAAGTTGACTGTAGGGAATTGCATGATCAACCCAATGGGCGGGAAAATCTGTGTGCTATATGTTAGAGAAAAATATGCTTGTTTAGAGAGGAATCTGGATGAACTATTATGTTCAGACCCATCGTGATTTTGACAAACCTTGAGCTCGAAGCGATTCCTTAAAATCGTGACCAAACTTCATGGCTACCGAACTGATGCTGCACCAAATTCCAGATCTATCCGCATAGGAGGCACGCGACCAGTTGCAGTATTAGGCGGCGGTCGGTGGCAAAAGACTTGGAACAGGGGAGCGAGGGGAAAGAAGGGACGTTGAAGATGCAACGCAGTAACAGCAACAAGGAGGTATTAGTTCAAATGCTTCAAAAGCAGAACCACAAGATTGTACGTTGCACGGGATGAAGAAAAAGAAGGTGACAAGGGTGACAAGGAAGAAGGTGGAAGAGTGGAAATGAATGGTTAAAGAATCAAGTCATGAACTTGCACCGCGTGGACAGGCTTAGGCTGGACTTGGACCTGGATCTGGGTCTGGATCTGGATCTGGACATGAAGGCGAACATGAAGAGATGGTTTCTGAAGTTAGGTCTTAGGTACCGTTTATTGCCTGACCTCGTGGGTGGAAAAGATCAATATCGATGAGCCCAGTAGGCAAACCAGGGTATGGACTTTACTCGATTCAGTCTCGCCCACGTAAATGAACATCGCTAACCCATTTTGCTCCATGTACCAACCGATTTTGGGTACCTCTAGAGGCAGGTAGTCATGTCCTTCGGGGGCATCCTTTTGTTCCTTTCTGCGCTCAAGACTCTCTGAAAGGTACCCAAGCCGTGATGCATGTGCCTGAGTGGATTCTCGGCAATCTCGTGCCGGTAAATGACAAAATAGAGAAAGGCATCTGAAAGCATGAATCAATCAAGAGCATGAAGACCCAGCTTGTCAATCCATTTTCGCTGACCGAGCCGGCATTCACAATATCTATGAGTCTAGACCCATACTTTTTTCACCCCCTCTGCCTCTTGCTCTCTGTTTGATTTCCCACATTTTAATGGGTTTACTTTACGTTAATATGACATGGATCAAAAAGTGGTCAGATGATTGCTTTCAGCGTTACCTGCCAGTCAAGCAGGTTACGAAGTGTTTAAAAAATTAAAAAGTAGAAAAAAAACCTCTCAGCACATATCTGCATACAGAATAGCTGGTATCATCTACGCCACTCTAAAGTAGGTACATATATGTTAAAATAATTTCGAAAGCACTCACGAACTTTGTCTGTGCTCGATTTAGTTTGTTGATCCCCCTCCACGCGACTGATTCGTTCCATTTAACCTCGTGTGCGGCATCGGCTTCATTATTGGCGCAGGTAAGTTCTTCAGCCGTGAAAATGTTTTATGTTAGTTTAATTCGATGAAAAGCTTGGTTATATGATTAAACACCTTTATTAATCTCGTTCGTCGAGACCAACTTCATATCCATCAATGATGGCGTAGCGTTCGCATGATGTATTTGTAGGAAAGCTACCTACTAAGGTACTCATGAACATCAGGGCCACCTTCTTAGGTGAGAAACAAAGAGTCCGGGTAATAAAGTCTGGCTGGGTATCCCCTCATACCGACTCATTTGTAAGAATTACTCATGATAATTGATCTGACATCGTCAATAGGACCGAATTTATTTAACAAGTATTGTAAATAGCAACTGGAGTTCATAGAATAAATCAAGCATTGTGATACTATCTGTCATTAATGGACATATGAGTAATACAATGATCTTGTTTCAAACTTTGTACCTCCTAATAAAGCAAGCTCGGATGACTCTTTGTGAATCATTCGGCATGCAGATACAATACCCGCCCGAATGCAGCGAATGAGCTTACATGCTTCTCTAAATTCTAGAAGAAAAAAGCATCGGAAACCCATCAAAGAGCGGAGATAAGCCATGCGGGGATAAAATATACATAAATTGTCCACTGCTGATTTTGCCCCGCGATGCCCCTCCATCCTACTGCCTCACCACACTGGAAAGTGACCATTATATATAAATAGACCACTGCCACTTCAAACTTCTACTCCAAGCTGTGCAAGAACACGAAGCTACCTGACTATACCATATCTTGCCAAAGGCCCCACGTTACTTACCAAGTAATCATGGGTGCCCAGCAATCCTCCGAGAGCTCAAATGCTGAGGGTTCTGCTCCAGTTGCAAAGACTTGTTACTACGAACTGCTAAACGTCGAGCGTTCAGCAACAGACGAAGAGTGGCGCTCCCCAATGAATTTACTATGTTTTCTCGCTAACGACTACCACACAGGATTAAGCGAGGTTACCGCCGAAAAGCTCTCGAGCTTCATCCTGATCGCAACTACAACGATGTCGAAAATGCCACACGCCGCTTCGCCGAAGTCCAAACCGCCTACGAGATCCTGTCCGATCCTCAGGAGAGGGCATGGTACGATTCGCACCGGGACGCCATCCTGAGCGGAAGAGACGCCGACGAGGACGGCGGGAATCCCACTACCTTTCGAAATGTGCGACTTACATCAGCCGAGGAGATTATGGGCTTGATACGCAAGTTCAATGCTGCTGTTTCTTTCGACGATGAGCCAACGGGCTTTTATGGAATCTGCAGAGAGACCTTTGAGCATTTGGCATTGGAGGAAGAGGTTGCTGCAGACAACGACGACCTCGACGTACGAGACTACCCGACTTTTGGCTCCTCCGACGATGACTACGAGAATGTAGTCAAGCCATTCTACAACGCATGGGCTGGTTTCTCAACTGTCAAGTCATTTGGTTGGAAAGACAAGTACCGTCTTTCCGATGCCCCTGATCGTCGTGTACGCCGCTTGATGGAAAAGGAGAACAAGAAGATGCGCGACGATGCCATACGAGAATTTAACGACGCCGTTAACTTCCTGGTGGGCTTTGTGCGTAAAAGAGACCCCAGATACCTACCTAACTCCCAGACTCATGACGAGCGCCAAGCTTCGTTGCGCAACGCTGCTGCTGCTCAGGCCGCTCGGTCTCGCGCAGCCAACCAAGAGCGCCTGTCTACCTTTGAGATCCCGGAATGGGCCCAGGCCCGATCTGACGATAATGGAGCGGAGGGTGGTTTCTCAGAGTCTGAAGAGGAGTCCGAGGTCGAGATTTTGGAATGTGTCGTATGCAACAAGACTTTCAAGAGCGAGAAGCAGCTTGAGGCACACGAGAAGAGCAAGAAACACACCAAGGCAGTTCAGCAATTGCGGCGACAGATGAGACGCGAAGGTGCCGAGTTGCAGCTTGACGAGGCTTCACCTCCGAGTCAGAAGACTGCCAACCAGAACGATCGGGAAGAAGATGCAACATTGAGCGAGTACAAGGACATGGAGGTGGAGGGTTCAGGTAGCCCAGTTCCCGTCGAACAAGCTGCGCCTTCTATCAACAATGAACTGCAAGAGGAAATGCTTTCACGTTCTGTGGAAGCTTCAGATGACACCGACTATGCACCAAGAGACGTTGTCGAGGAAAGAATAACTAATGCCAGCAAATCTAAGCCGGATAGTATCATGGCCAATCAAGACGAACTGTCTGCATCAGTTCAGAGTCTATCTGTCGATGAGCCTGCGCAAGGCAAGAAGGTTGGAAAGGCAAAAGCAAAGCGTGCCAAGAAGGCGGCAGCTGCACAAACACGGCAGGAGATTCCAGTACGTTGATTTCGCTACGACTTAGTTGTTGTATACTGAGAAAGATGAAAGCCGCAGTGTGGATCTTGTGGGGAGTCGTTCGCTTCCAGGACAAAGTTGTTCGCGCATATCCGTGACGAGGGACATGCCGCACTGAAAACAGTGATAGGCGACAACGAGAAGAAGAAACGATAAACAACTCTATGTGAATGGGTTACATACCATGTTATCACCTACCGCGCAGATACGAGTGCAATATCATCTCGACACACAGATGGCGGGCGGAATGTGCCATGCTCGGCCAGCTTCGTGGGTCAATGGCAAAGCGAGCTGTCGTAAGGAAATTCGTCAAGTTCAATTTCATCGTCTATCTCGAATAACACCCATGCCCACCTACCCGCAGGGAAATGTACCAAGACGCCGAGCCCTGTACCCAAACCTATGCCTCATGAATGGTATCCGTATCATCATCGCTCAACGTTTCAACTTCGTCAATGGCGCTTTCTCGGCCCTCGCTTGAGCCTCCAAGGACCGCGTTTCGGTCTGTTATATGTATAATTGACTTGCCTTGCACATGCTTGACATTTCGCTTCAGTTCTTGCCAGTCAACCTCATTTTGGATCAAGAAGCCTATCAGCATGCTGGGATCCATTTCACGGACATGGATGCGGCGCAGCCGAGAGGTGTGACACGATGCGATTTCTTCGCTGGTGTATTCAGTGGGGTCTTCGTGGTATGGAAGAGCTGGTCTTGTATGATGGGGATCGAGGTAAAAAAGGTAAGATCCTTGCGCGCCGATAAAGTAGTGGGACGATGATGGGCGACCACTACGTCTTGTCAGTGCGTTGAAGATGCGGGTGATATATTGATAGTACTTGCCCTGCGATTCCTACAGATTGCGGCATCTGAAGAGCAGCGATAAGAGCTTCCCAATACACGGGTGTGATTTTGTCGATTCCTAGCCGAGTTCCAACTAACACAAGCGTGGGATGGAAATCTTCGCCTGGCGGCTTCGCAATTTTCATGAATTCGTCCTCGTACACATCGGGTCCGTCACCAGTTGAGTATACTCTGATTGGGGACTCATAGGAGTTTGTCAGTGCTCTATAATGCGTGTCAGAGGAACTTTGATGATTTTGACGCATATGTGTTCACGTACTGTATACATCGGGCTGTCGCTGAGGGCCCAAACCACTCGCCAGGGTATTTGCCACAGGCACTGGCGCCATGTCGAACGAAGCTATGAATCGAGTAAGGAGCTCTAGGGTCATCTGCGAAGTCTTTAAGTAGACGACATTCTTCTTCTATTGATTCTCCCCGGCGCCAGTCTCCTACATGTTAGAAGCGTGACGGAACTACCATGAGTACTTGGACTTACCTCTGCCTAAGCGAACCATGGCTATAGCATTTGCGAGCAAACTTTGTCCTGAACGAATCATACATCCCCATCCACTATCCGAAGAAAACGGACTTTGGTCTCCGAGTTGACTTTTTAGTCTCATGGACAATGATAATGCGGATGTAGCTTGTGGATTGGTGGATCGGGGAATGGGCTCGAACTCGGATCGGTACGTCATCCATATCTTTGATTCGAAATCACTTATGAACCCAGATGGCCATCCTCCATCGTCCACTGGGTCATCATATGCCAATGATGAAGAGAAGCTGCTCGATATCGAGTCCGGTGGTGTGTCGGGGGCATTTGTCGGATGATTTGGCGGTTGAGCTGCGTCGTGAGCGTCTTGTGTCTCTGCTTCAGCCTTAAGTACCGATGGAGGTGTTTGCGGATGGTGGTCGTCGACCTTGGTGTTCTTCTTGCCGTTGAGCCGATAGGAGCGTCCCAAACACCAGACTGGTTGATCATGAACAACATCGTTGGTGGGCTCCGGGTCCCAGAATATTTGCACAATTCGGCGATAAGGTGCTAGATCAACGTTGGCCATGGCCCTTTGCATTCTGGTGTATATGAAATATGTATAATTGCGATATGTCAAACTACCTCTGCGTGTTGAAAGGCAGAAAAAAATAATTGTGCCTGTTAAGAAGGCAGAGCAACTTGAAGTTGAAAGGCAACAGGCAAGGCAGATGGGCAACGGGGTCCTGCCTCTAGCAGCAGGCCAGTGAGAGTCAGCTGGGGCCGGTGGGCAGCGGGGGAAAGAAGCAGCTTGTGACTCCTATCCGGAGGTAGTCTGTCTAGTGGGTGGCAGAAAAAACGACCTCTAGTCTTTGACATTCAAAAATAAGTAAGCGAAAGGCCCGGCCGAAGAGACAGGTTCTGACCTACTAGTTTTGTCACCTACACCTCGAGTGGCCAATTTTTCTTATACCTTGGGGTAGCGCCGTAGCGGAGGACGACCAGGCGAGAGCGTTTGAGGTGTGGGCTCTGCGGTCAGAGTGGAGCTCTTACGCACGCGATGAAGCAAGTGTGTGCACGGACCATTCGTGACACGCCTTCATGTTAGAATCTCAATATGAGATGAAGAGCTGAGCTCGAGTGTATACAGTCACCAGATAAGAAAATCGCTTGTTCGTAATGTGGTTGTGCTTATTGGAAGTATTTACGCGTTTGGATGCGCGTTTATAGAGTACAGCGCCGCTGTGGGACAGGATGCTATAGCGTCAATGTGATTGGAAAATGTTTGCTCAAGTTCCATTGTATATTCTGTGTAGATTGAGAAGAAAACAGCATTAGAACAGTAACCAACGACGTGTGCAGTATTGAAGACCAGAGAGCCACTGAAGAGCATGCCTATAGTACATATAAGGATAGAGAAGCAAATGAGAGACATATTGGATATATTTTATGACTCCAGCTTATAAATTTCGAATATTTGTCTGCTGAAGCTATATTGCTTTCTCCCACCCTATACCACCATGACCACCAAGTTGAGGTCGGTGATTAAGGGTACGTACCGCATCTCCCTGTTGATCCTCACCCCTCTTGAACACTCGACCCGCCTAGGTACCAGTATGGAACGCCACTGCGACATTGGATCTCAAACTTCCATGACACTTATCGATAGAATCCGGAACGCTGCCTAATCACTTCCGAGCCAATCGACAGACCAGCAGCAGAAAGTCCCCGGCGGGGCGGCTCGTCTGTTTGCCATCAACAAATTTCTGTACTACAACGCCCTTCAACCAAAGAGCCCAAATATCAAGGCACTCAACCTCCTCCTTCCCATACAGCCACCCGCTTGCTCTATCGACACGAATGCGCACCATGAAAGCTGCTCTGACATAAACATGGCCAGAAACAAGAAGGGAGCTCCCGCGCCCCGAGGCGCAAGGAATGCCAGAGGCGGACGAGGAGGTCGTGGGGGGAGAGGGTCCTCTCGTGGTCGTGGGAATTATTTCTCAACATCGCCACAGGTAAATTTTATCCGAGACGAAACTGGTAAGTCATCGATATGTCGGAGCGGGCAGCGCAAAGTTTACGGTTATTTCGCGCAGAGTTAATACATTGCAGTTGGATTTACACTCGCCGACGAAGCCCGCCAGACCTCCCAATATGACCATTCTGTATGGGGAAACTCTAGCCTGCGGCTGCGACCAGTGGCATTCGTAAGCGCTGGCCCTAGCGAGCCTATGAAGTTGCTGGACGAGATTATGGACGGAGCGGACGAAGAACCAGAAGTCATAGGGTTAAACAAAGACGCACAGGAGGAAGACGAATCAAACATGGACCAAGAGGACCTCAATGAAAGTGACGAGGATGAATTCATAGGGCCGGATGATCTTGAGGAAGCCATTCAAGGAACGACCACTATGAAAGATGACCCACCAGATGTGCCATGTTTCTTCTTCGATCTGAAAGGAGACCAGATACAAGAGAATCGGGATAAACTGGAAGTTCAAGTACCTGAACGACCCTCTTCAAGAAGCAGTACCTCCAGTGAGGAGGTCATACTTTTCAAGGGTCGAGGCGCCCCGAGGAAGCCCGAACATACGTCCGATATCAATATGCTGCACATGCAAGCAGAAATCCGTGTTGTCGAACAAGCTATCACAAACGAGCCTGTACGATCGGATCCGTCCCAAGTGCCCGAGTTGCCCACAGAACCTGTGCGCAATAGTAAATCGACAAAAAAGGAAAAGAAGCAGAAGCATCGCGACAAACGCAAAGAGATCGACCGTGCGAAGGAAGAAGAAGATGCTATCCTTGCAGACTACATTGCAAATCTGAAGGAGAACAGTGACGTGGAAGAGTATTTCAAAGAACTTATACATGAAGGAATGGATTCCGATGCTAGTGGGCTGCCCGACACCAACGGTCAGCAGCAACTTACCACCAAGCATGCATACGCCACAGACGAAGATCAATCGGATGAAGACTCAGAGCACGAATCTGAAGCCAACAATGGAGATGACCTCCCAAGCGAAATCGATGACGAGACGCTGGCTCAGTTGATTGCTGGCCACGGGTTAGGCTATGACTTGGGAATGGAGGATGTAAACTTTGGAGACTCTCTGAGCGATTCGGAATCCGATGGTGAGGAGCCCACCAACAAGTCAAAGCAGCGGCAAATGTTCGTTGACGACTTCGACATGATGGATTGGGATCGACCAAGCCTGCGTCCCCGCAAGGGTAAAGGGGCAAGAGCTCAGATCAACTTCAATATATCCGATTCCGAATTGGAGGCAACACTCCAGACAAACTGGAGGAACGACAGACTTAAGAAGTCAGAGCGTAAGAGACAGAGAGAGGAGATGCGTGCACTTGGCATGCTGGGTAAGAAAACCAACCCCGACGATCTGCGCATCAAGTACCCGGACGGAATGAATATGGAACAAGTTGGCGATGAGATGCGTACTTTCATGATGAGTGGCGACGAACAGTAAGACCCCTTCTTCTCTAACCAAAGTAACAGGCTTGACTCACACACTTCTAGGCTCATCTTGCCACCAATGGATAACCATGCTCGCAAGATAATACATGAGCTGGCGAATAAGTTCAAAATCAAATCCAAATCGATAGGGAAAGGTGATCAACGACGACCTACACTCTATCGGACAGGACGTACGCTTCCATACGTCGAAGCAACGTTTGACCACGCTTTTAATCGCGTGAACCGGAAATACCTCCCTCGACTGGACAAGAAGGGCAAGAAAGGCAAACGATTACCTCCCGTTCGTGGCGGTGCTTCTGTCGCAGCTGCCACATATCAAGATGGCGAGGTCGTTGGTGGTTCGGCGCCTGAACTAGGTATTGAGAACCGTGGAAGAGCCATGTTAGAGAAGATGGGATGGAGTATGGGAACAGCGCTGGGTGCATCGGACAATAAAGGCATCATGCAGCCCGTTACGCAAACTATGAAGCGATCAAAAGCTGGCCTGGGCTAGATGTCTGATTTAAACTAGTCAAAATTTACTGTGGCTACCAGAGGTTGTGGGTTGAGATTCAGAAATCCAACACAGGACAGTAGAAAGACGGGACAGAAAGCTAATGTGCACGAATTCATTTGATCGAGACCCTATTCTCGATGTTTATTGTACAACCGCGAACCCCGTTGCCCGTGTGTGAAGACATTGCCCCCAGGATAAAAAAAACAAAACCATCCGTAACGCATTATGAGGCCCCTAAAAACAGAGCTGGATCCCTGTGAAACCTCAGATTCATGACACCCTAATGCCACGCGTGAAAAACCAAATGCCCAAAACAAATCAAGCTATCAAACCACCTATTTCGTCGAGGAAGAGTACTTGGTAACGGCCTTGGTACCCTCGGAGACGGCGTGCTTGGCAAGCTCACCGGGGAGGATGAGGCGGACAGAAGTCTGGATCTCTCGGGAAGAAATGGTGGACTTCTTGTTGTAGGCGGCAAGCTTGGAAGCCTCAGAAGCGACACGCTCGAAGATGTCTGGACTGAGAGTTAGAATGATCGGACCAAGAAGGAAGACACGACATACCGTTGACGAAGGAGTTCAGAATAGACATGGCGCGGTTGGAGATACCAGTGTCGGGGTGGACCTGCTTGAGGACTAGGAATGCAAATTAGCTTGACGCGTTCTGTTGCGATACGTTGGAGCGCGTTTGGAGTCAGATTGAAACTTACCCTTGTAGATGTAAGAAGAGTAAGTCTCCTTGCGAGTCTTGGAGCGCTTCTTCTTGTCACCAGAAGCGGCTGTCTTCTTGCCGGCATCCTTCTTCTCAGGAGCCTTAGAGGCAGTAGCGGGAGCCTTGGAGGCGGGCTTCTTGTCAGCAGCCTTGGGAGCCATTTCGAAAGATTTGAGAGAGTTGGTGAAAAAAGTTGTGTGTAGTTGATTGATTTGGCTGAGTGATAACTCGTGCGTTGGTTAAGTAGCTGGAAAGCGAGAAGATGCTGTTGCAAGATGGAAGTTGATGGCGAAACAAGAGGATCGGGGGGTGGGTTGGGTTTTTGTAGCTGGGCGCGTGTCGCTGTTAGCGGGTTACTGATTGCCTGGGGGGCGTGCGCACGCGTGCTTGCACTTAGCCGCTGGTGGAGGTGATCTAGGCTGGGCTGCTGGGGAGGAACATGCCAGCCCCTCTTTTCCGTTGCTGTTGGTGAAATAAAAAATGGATGATGGTCCTTTTTTTTGATTGGCTACTTGTCCTCTGTAAGCTTCAAAACAGTGCCCCCACCACATAATCCTTTCCGTCATATTTGATGCATGCAAAGGTGCAAGCAAGCATCTGATTTTCGCGGCATGGAAACCACCATCCATCACGACTTCACTCAGTCTTCCATCACCATCACTCGCACACGTCCTTAGCGCTCGCGTCTTAACATGGGTCATTCTTCCTGTGTGCTTTCGCTTCTTTCCTTCTACATAACACTTCACTTGATTACAACTTAGATAGACTATATGCTGTAAGATATTGCTTTGAAAGTATAATGCCTTTCTTTTCTTCGATGTCGCCGTGATGATCGTGATCCGTTCAATTCTGACGCAACAAGTCTCGAAGTTGGAAAACCTATCCATATATTAGACATGTAGCACCTTTGGACCCTCCTCCGTACATGTTCCATTCTTTATCCCTGCCCTACATATCCGCGCTCTCATTAACGCGTCCGCTCCGTATTGAAGACTTCGGGCTGCGTCCCGTCATCGCGGCGACGCATCACCACTCGGCACCCGGCACCCGGCGCAGCGACGCCAGAGGCTCCCGTTCCGTTGATTCTCTCCACAGTCTCCAGCCGTAGGAGTCCCGAAGACCGAGACCTGTAGGGCTGTTGGCTCCGCGGTGTGGCCGTCTTCAAGACGGATCTTGACGAGATCTGTTATCGAAAACCCGGGGAATCGAATTTGTGGACCATCTGTACATGCTATATACGTCACATCACCTTAATCTGGGGTCCAGAAAGCCCGTTTAAATTTCAATTGTGTCTAAAGTACTAAATTTGAAAAAATAAAATAAAAAAATGAGGTTGTATATGTTATCAAATGATAAATATAGATCAGTATGAGATGAGGGAAAATACTTGAAACCAAGTGCCTTCCTAAGTATATCCAACATAATCCAAACTTCAAAAGTCAAGAATGCTTTTGAACTTCATCGATATAGAACAAATACAAAGACAAGTTAGAATCCCAACTCAAAACAGACTCGGCATATAAACCAGGCCCAAAAACCCAACGCCAGAATTTGCAGACCAGGCAACAACTGAGCAACCAGACAAACCAAGATCAAACGAGATGAGATGAATGGATAAGGTCAAAGAGCGTAAATCTGGGACACTGAAACTACCTGAAAAGAGGACTGATTCCGAGCAGTAAAGCCCGCCAATCATCAAATCGCTCGGATTAAAAAAATTCTGCCGTTCTTTTTCAAGAGAAAGAGAAAAATAGAGAAAGGGAGAAAGATGAAAATTCGGGATGAGGAAGCTTGTGGCTCTTGTGGCATGAACACGGCAGAAAGGGGAGCAGAATAACGCGCAAGTGATCTGGAAAATACGCGAGCGCGAAGGCACTGAGGTCCCCGTTGGTTTTATTACTTTGCTGGGAGATACCTGTGACCCATTAATGATGCGAGCGCGCCAGGGGGGTCGATTTTATTTTTTAATGCAAAAGGTAGCTTGGTAGCTCAATTTTGCCGTATCCGGTTAGCGTCAAATCGCGTTGCTAGCTGCGAGTGATCTGGGATCAGAGCTCTGACGCGCGAAAAGTACTTAACCTCTACGTCCCCCGCCAACGTTTATCTCTTCCACTTCTCATCCACCAATTGTCATCACAACCAAGCCTTTCGACACTCTCATCCATCTTACAGTCTTTCCGACTTCCAACTACCCTTTTTTTTAACCACAACCACCAAACAAATCTTTCAAAATGACTGGCGGCGGCAAGTCTGGCGGCAAGGCCTCTGGTTCCAAGAACGCGCAATCGTAAGTTGCCTCCTTTTGCTTTTTTTTCCCGGCGCGCCTACACAGACGCGCTTTCATCTGATCTCCAATGCTGACCATCATCAAGGCGTTCCTCCAAGGCTGGTCTCGCTTTCCCTGTCGGTCGTGTTCACCGTCTGCTCCGAAAGGGCAACTACGCTCAGCGTGTCGGTGCCGGTGCTCCCGTTTACCTCGCCGCTGTCCTCGAGTACCTCGCCGCTGAAATCCTCGAGTTGGCTGGTAACGCTGCCCGCGACAACAAGAAGACCCGTATCATTCCCCGTCATCTTCAGCTCGCCATCCGAAACGATGAGGAGTTGAACAAGCTTTTGGGTCACGTCACCATTGCCCAGGGTGGTGTTCTCCCCAACATTCACCAGAGTAAGTTGTCCGCTGTGCTTGACAATACTCTTTTACTAATCGATTCCCAGACCTCCTGCCTAAGAAGACGGGTAAGACTGGCAAGACCTCAAGCATGGAGCTGTAATCGGGTCATTTGGTTCTGTTTTTCCACGCGATGGCAGGTTATTTCGGTTGTCATGACAAAGGGGTCACGGTTTAAGGGTTTACACGGTTGCTTTTCATCAGTTTATTCGCGCGTTAGGGTTGTACAATAATCCCCCACGGCTATGGTCATGAAATAAGAACACTTCGAAGATCAATCTAATGCCCATCTGTGAAATTCGATTCCTGCTCGTATATTGCCACTTTGCCAAATGGTTGTAGCATGTATGTACAATGCGCCTCGGTGTTTTCCGTCTCTTATGGATCGATTCGGTATGGGTGACAGAAGGATGGAAGCAACAGCTATTCTGCGAGGTAGATTCGCCGATGGTTTCTGCAACTCATCCTTCGGCAGTACTAAATGAGTAGACGAATTCGCGTTCGCTGATCTTGTGTTGCCAATTGAGTGATGGACAAAATTTCATTTGATTCATACTATGATCCTTTCACCGAGAAGATCCATTTTCTCTATATACACGTACCACCTCAAAGAACCCAAATGATTTCGTCTCGATTTTAGTGTCGGTTGACAGGGTGGGGAGGAGCTGTTGTCGTATCAGTTTGCAAGGTACACGCAATTAGGATCTGCTAGGCAGATACTTACGGTCGAGAACAGGTGATGGGAGGTTTCGCTCGTACTTCGAACCTGCAGAGTGGTGTCAATGATAGCTTGAAGTTGGTCGTATAGGCATTCTGCCAGAACTCACCTCCAGGAGCTGTCGGGGGAGTGTAAGGATCCGGGTGTTTCCAGCTCTCTAGCAGCTTCTCCGTCTCGGTCAACAGAGCCTGCATGGTGAATCAGCTCTTGCAACCATTCCAAGGTACGAATGTAGACCAACCCTTTGATGCCGAGGATCAGTAACGTTGCGATTGGCTTCGAATAGCGAGCGAATGTAGAGAGCCTGGCCGCGCCATAAATGTCGATGGACAGCCCAGTCTAGCGCCAGCTTCAGCGAGCGGCGATAGAGAGACCTGAATGCACCAGCAGTTAACATTTGTAGCTCGGGGGACCTGACAATGGACAGGCGGGCGGTTCGGGTAGAGGTGATTACTGACAAGGCAGCTGGTCGCGTCGACATGATGTATCGGGTGATGGGAGCACGCGAAACCAGCCCTAGTTGATGCAAGCTCCTCCTTATAAAGCAATTGGTCGGATTTCGGGGGAGGAGGGATGTGCCGTTCGGCGTTCACTAACTAAGGAGTTACGTTTTTATAAAGGCCGCCTTGATTGAGGTTGAAGTGTAATGGAGAATGCCGATAAAGGTAGTGAAAGTTTAATGCCTTACTGCCTAAGCCCGGGATTCTACCGAGCTATAGGCTAACTGATGAACTGGACCTACCCTATACTTTAGAATTCTTTAATAATAAATACAGTTAAGAATAATAATTTATCTTTTATAATTAATAATAGTATAATAGTCCTTTATATCTTTAAAGAGT
>JABFER010000001.1:0-64942 GCA_013618295.1 Fusarium armeniacum | reverse complement strand
TCACTTGGGGGAGGAGGGGGTGGTGACGCCGATTGTCCAGAGACGCCAGGAGCGCCGGGTGCCTGAGCTTGAGCTTGAGCACCATAGTACTGCTGATACATAGCGACATAGCTGTGTCCGACGGTTAGTACGGAAATGTGAGAAACTGAGCACATCTGAGGATACTGACTTAGCATAACCGCCATATGCAGCATAAGGGTCTGCGCTGCCATAGTACTGAGCGTACTGAGCGGCGTAGTCAGCAGCGTTAGTTGGGCTGTTGACACCAGCAGGCGCTGGGCTGTTGGCAGCACCGCCTGCGTTAGCTCCATAACCACCATAACCGGCGTAAGAACCATGTGAACTACCATGAGAATGGTTACGATCGCCGCCGCCGTTGTATCGATCGCCTCCGTGACGGTCACCTCCGTGGCGGTCACCTCCATGACGGTCGCCTCCATAGCGGTCACCGCCATAGCGAGGCGGGCGGCTCTTGAACTCCTCATACTGTTCCTTGACGTTGGCAATCAAGTCCTCGCAGAGCTCCTTGGCCTTCTCGACCATGTTGGCGTCAGGTCCACTACAAATATGTCAAATCCAATGCTTTCGTTTAAAAACGGCGTAACTTACGTAACATGAAGAAACATGTCCTCGTCGCTCTCATGGTTGGTGGCGGCCTCAAGATATCCGGATCCTCGGCCCTTGATCTGCACACGGCAGCCGGTCTCTTGCTGGATGTGCTTGACATAAGCACCGCCATGTCCGACGACCTGAGCACGTAAGTTGAAACCATGCACAGGCTCCAAGCTAATGGGGATCTTCTCCTCAGGCCATTTGCGCTATAGGCAAGTTGTCAGCATTCGCCTTATAACTCAACCATGAATCCCTTACTCTTCCAAACTCGTCACGCTCAACTTGCTCCTGGTCTCGGCGACGGAAACGTCTCTCGTCAACAAGTTGAGGAAGCTCCTGTTGAATGAGTTCGTTGATCTTGGCGACAGCAGCCTCGAGGCCATCCTTAGTCGTACTCGTGATGTGGAGGTACAATGGGGGTTTCTATGGCCGGTCAGAACAGCCATCGCTCAAGTAGATTGTCTTACTTACACCGGCCGTGGCCATGGTCTTATTAGGATAGTAATTGCCTCGGGTAGTAATATCTTGCTCAGTTAATATCGTATCCTATGAAAGCATTAAAGGAATTGCGTACCAGCACCGGTTTCATCTTTGATCTAATCAAGCGGGAGTCAGCAGGAGAAACGAAGTGGGTGTTGGAGCGAGCTATCAAGCTGTGTAAGCATGATGTTCTCGATTCAAACGTAAAAGACAAGACAAAGCAAGGCTTCTGGAGATATCAGTGGTTGAGAAGCAAGAGTATTTACCATTTTTTGCGTGGCCCCCTTGGTCAGGAGGTAACGGTTCCTCAGGTCGTTGACTTCGATATCCTGGATATAGTCGCCATCTGCAACGTACATCTCAGTGTCGAGCGGAGGGGCTATCTTGTTCGAAGTTTGGGGGGTCGAAGATGGTCGCGGCGGTGGTGATTCGGTGTCGGCGGACCTGATGGGAGGGACATCGACATGCTGAATTCCTTTTCGAGCTTGAAGCGAGGCATTGATTCGAGCGGCGGCGGCAGCTATCGTCAATGTCAGTGGTCATTGTTGAAATTCCTGTCGGCGCAAAGTCTAAAGACGGTGCCAAGAACAAACAAAAAAACACATACCAGCGGCAGCAGCGGCATCAGTCGGAGACTTCTTCGTCTCGGGAGTTGCGTCTTTCGTGACGGGACTGCGGTCTCTGCCAGATTCAGAGCGACGCGACGGAGGAGAACGAGAGCGACGGTCGAATCGCGATGTTCTCTTGGGTTCTGGTTCTGTTTGGTCGAAGCGCGAGCGCTTCACGGTTCGGCGTTCGGATTCGTCCATGGCGAGACGCAAGGATGGGCGAGTTTTTTGCAATATGGGTTGTGTCTTTACACTTCGGAAGTCGAATATTGAGGTGGAAGTGCAACGTCGATTGTTTAGATCGTCGTTTGTCGGTACGATCCTACCTAATTATTCTTGTCGGGGGGGAAAAACAACAACCAAAATGCCCATGTGTTGAAGTGGAGTAGACGTTGATCGTTGAAAGGAAAGAAAGGCTGGTGCTTTTGACAGGCGCTATGCAGGCCAACCGCTGGTCCCGTAGGTCGTCTAATAACTGTACCGCCACATGTGGCTTGTTCAGCTACTAAGGCACGCTGTCCTACCCAAAACTGGTGAATGGCGGGAAGCTGAGGAAGTATTGAACTGCAAGAATTGTTTTAACAACGACTGTGAACTTATTAGATATGACAATTAGCTTAGGTAGTCAAGTTATCCAATGTCTTGACTTGGGACCAGTTTTTTGTAAATACCTAACTATGTGTGTTTCATTGGATAATTGTACTAGTGTGACTTTACCTGGGGGTTCGCGAACTGTAGCACAATGCATGCATAGGTAGGTACTAAGTATAGTTAAGTGACATGGATCGTAATCGTTGATTGGATAAGTATATATGGCAACAGGAGCTTTGTTCCCTCTGCTTCACTGATGGGCATAGATGTAAGATCAAAAATCAATCAATCCACACTAGGACAGCAAAAGTAACCAAGTCATGTTGGGAAAGCTCTAAGTTTGAGATACTTAGCATAAATACAAAACTGTGTTGACTTATATGCTATTACCTGGGTGCTTGCTTGAACAATCAGATCTGAATAATTCATTATCGTTCGATGCTATTTGTAACTTACCCTAAATGTAATACCTATGGTTATTACTGTAGTCTAGTTAGTCTAGTATTATGGAGTCTGCCCGGGCAATGTTGACCAACTCCGAATAGCGGACCCCTGCCGAGCTGATCCGCGCCCCCGCAAAATAACTGCCCCCCGTCCCCTCGCAGCCTCCGGTCACCGGCCTGTGTGTGGCCCATTGATTTTTTCGGCATATCCCCTCGAGCTGTCTCTTACTTACTGACCTTGAGTCACCTTCATATTACATCGATCAATTTCTATTTTACCGCAAAAAGAAGCTTCTTGTCCTGACCAGAGAACCATTACCTGTTCTCACGTCTCTACAAGATGGCATCTCTGCGGTCGTTGACTGCCCCCCTTCGCTGGGCAGCCCCCGCGAGGGGCGTCGCCGCTGTGCGATATAGCTCTTCCTCGACCTCTGCTATTGCCTATAAGGCTCTTCGTCGCCGTTCTGCTCCTCTTCCCGTGCGCGACAACCCTCCCGCCTGGTCCGCCCAATCCGCCGTCTCCAATATCCTCTACGAGACCCCCGTTCCATCTACCGTCCCCCCCAAGCGACACATCCTCAACTGTCTTGTCCAGAACGAGCCCGGTGTTTTGTCCCGCGTCTCTGGTATTCTGGCCGCTCGCGGTTTCAATATTGACTCTCTTGTCGTGTGTAACACCGAGGTTGACGATCTATCCCGCATGACCATTGTCCTCACAGGCCAGGACGGCGTTGTCGAGCAGGCTCGCCGACAGCTTGAGGATCTGGTCCCCGTCTGGGCCGTCCTTGACTACACCAATGCTGCCCTCGTCCAGCGTGAGCTTCTCCTTGCCAAGATCAACATTCTTGGACCTGAGTACTTTGAGGAGCTTCTCAACCACCACCGTGAGATTGCTGCCGGTGAGTACGATGTCGACAACGCCCACGAGGCCATTGAGCGCAGCCTCTCCGATACCGCCAAGGACTTCCACCCTAGCAAGTTGGCTGTCAGTCAGGCTCTACGACACAAGCATGAGCATCTCAAGTCCATCACTTACTTTGCTCATCAATTCGGTGGCAAAGTTCTGGATATTAGCAACAGCAGCTGCATTGTCGAAGTGTAAGTTAATTGTCGCATTTGAAACACGGAAAGATACTGACATATCTTAGTTCCGCCAAGCAGTCCCGTATCGATTCGTTCCTTAAGCTTGTTGCCCCATTCGGCATTCTCGAGTCTGCTCGCACAGGTTTGATGGCTCTGCCCCGATCTCCTCTGAACGAGGGCAACCAGGAGGCTCTCACTATGGAGGCGGACGATGTTGTCGATGCTAGCCAACTCCCCCCCGGTTAAATCAGATACCTTAAGTTAGAGGCTCAGCCCATGGCGTTTTCAGGGAAAGGATCTGATTTAATTGATATAATTCAATGACTATTTTTTTTATATTCGTGCGCCAAAGCTCCGTTTTCATTTCGTGCAGCAATTATATAACATCAGGTATCCCTGTCTCGTAGTTTACTCGCCCTTAAAACTTACCCTTATTCACAACAAAGCCTTCAAGAGCGGCTGGATGATGTTAGTTAGTCCTCTTTGAGATGTATGCATGGTATGAACTTACAAACAGCAGCCCAGAGGCGGTTCTCGGCCTCGGGGAAAACTAGAGATCGAGGGCTGTAGAAGACCTCATCGGCAACTTCCTCAGGGTGGCGAGGCAAGCAGTGCATGAACTTCCAGTCAGCTTTAGCACCTCCTCGCTTAGCAAGGTCATTTGTGATTTGGAATCCAGCAAAGTCTTTGAGACGCTTCTGGGTGTCAGCTTCCTGTCCCATGGAGACCCATGTATCCGTGACGAGAACATCGGCATCCTTGACGGCGTCTTCAGGAACGTTGGTCTCTATAAGCTTGCCCGGCGAGGAAACACCGTCGCCAGCGGAAGTGATGAGCTGCCTCATAGCGTCAGGGATCTCATATCCTTTGGGAGCAGCGACTGAGATGTCAACACCCATCTTGACGCAACCAATGGCGAGATCGAAAAGAACATTATTAGCGTCACCGACCCAGGCAACTTTGAGGCCATTCAGACCTAGAGTAGCTCCCTTGGAGCTTGATGAAGGGAAAGTCTCATGGAGAGTTAGGAAGTCGGCAATAGTCTGAAGAGGGTGGAAATCATCAGACAAAGCATTAATGACAGGGACACTTGAGTGCTTGGCTAGAGTAGCGACATCAGAATGAGGTCCTACTCGGGCAACCATGCAGGAGGTCATGGATGAGATGACTTTCGAGGTGTCATAGAGTGATTCGTTCACCTTTTCAAGTTAGACTAGTCCTTGACTATAAATAACATGGGTTGAATACTTACACCTAACTGAATGTCATCCTTGCCGAGAAACATGGGATGACCACCGAGCATTGTTACGGCAGCTTCAGTAGAAACTCGGGTACGAGTGCTGCGCTTGCTGAACATCATAGCTACAGCCTTACCAGAAAGACCAGCATTCAGGTAGCTAGCAGGAGCTCCACCCTTGACAGCAACTTTTCGAGTGTTGGCATCACGAACGAGGTTTGCAAACTCAGTAGGAGTGAGATCAGCAATGGTCATAAGATGCCGGGGTGTTGTGGCCTGCGTATAGGCTCGCTTTTGAAGGCCCGCAGCGGCTCCTCGAGCGATTCGGAAGGTTGAAGTCTTCATTGTGAGCTGTGTACGTGCTGAATACGTGGATGAGAGGTTGCACAGTCTAGTATCGAGGTGCGTGGCTTACAATTGAGTTGTTTGGTAAATCAATTGCAGAAGACTGAAGTTTTCATTTAATCAACAGCTAAAATAGGTCAAGCAAGATGAGTCGGTGGATGAAGAGTCACTATTGGACGATGTACTAGAACCGGGGATAGGTACTGACTGGGTGGGCTGCTTGTTCCTGCCGTCACAACAGCGAGTCACAAGCGGAAAGAGTCAAGGCTCCACTTACATTTTTGTTACTTGGCCGGTCTCGGGACACTATCTACAATACCTAGGCACTTACAACATGGACGTCGAGACCGAATATGTTTTACATTAATCATATTTACAGTATAGTGAATTTATGACTGGTACTGATGGCTGTTCCTATCAAGAATTCATGATTTGGAGTTCGAAACTTCTGTGCTGACTGCGGAGCCTCCTTCCAAGTAAAAGCCGCTATCGGCATCTGAATTTGCAATGGCGATGGTCCTGTTGGTCCACAAAGCTCCCACCCAGACACTCAACTCTCAGGTTATCAGAAGAATTGGCCGCTTGAGGTGTAGATGACAAAACTAGTGGGTCAGTTTTATGTCAGTTAGTCTATCGTTTTAGTTTATTTATTTTTACACCCTAAAGCTTGGAGGTCATCTTTTCTGCTATCCACTTGTCAACTTACGCCAGAGCCTGTACTGTACTTGGCAAGGCATGCCGTACAAATCGGCATATGGTCAATGCTACTATATTCTCTGTGATTCCAGTTTGAACATTTGGGCTTTGGCCAAAGACAACGCACCTGATAAGAACTTAGGTGGTACTACCTATCTATCTGGTACCTATAGTAGGTACATTAACTGAGTATACTAAGCCTTGAAAGGCACTGTTAGGTAGGTACACAGGTACATTGACGAAAATATGGCTCGAGGCATATCAAGTGCGTGGTAATTGAAGAATTCATCTCATACCCAATTTTGAAAACCAGGCATGCTGGTTTTAATGGGAAAATGACGTCGTACCCAAGAACCACCAGGTCTCAGCAAAGTCAGGCAGGCTGGTGCTGAGGCTTGGTTCCTGGATTAGGACAGCACAAGCCAATCAGAACACGATCCTCCATATCCTTATCAATCTCGCGCCTAAATAAACCCTGTGGAGGTGACTGATTTACCCCATCAATGACGAGTCGCTTGCCCAACCTTAACTCATGTCTACTTCTTCGTTCTTACATCAACTCATCTCCAAGTCGTCCTGAATAATATCATCAACAACAACAACGCTCTTCATACACCTAGGTTTTCACCTGTCCTGTTATTACCCAACCAGAACTGCGACATACCATCAAGCTACCTGCGCCCAATGCGCGCATCGAATACTAATTAGGCAGTGTTCACTCTATTCGATAATTCCACAATGCCAACCGACGAAACCGAGCCTCTCGTCTCGCCAACACGTGAGGAAGAGGACCCTACCGAGTCATCGCCTCTTCTGAACCGTGATGATGACGACCAACACGCTGATGTTGCGGGACATGATGGAGACAGTGAATCTTCATCTCAACCCCAGTCTCGGGGTTGGAGTATCTGGCCAATACGCAACAAGGGCAGTACCAAATCGTCCTGGCGATGGCCTTCCATTATTGCTATGGTTGTTCTTGGTATCATAGTCATTCTCATCATCGTCCTTGGTTTCCTTGTCCCTCCCGCCGTCAAAGAATACGCCGAGAAAGCTGCTGTGGTCGAACCCACCAACTTGTCCATCGAAAATATTACCAGCGCTGGTGTCCGGGCACGTATCCGCGCAAACATCTATCTCGACGGATCACGGGTTGACAACAAGAATTATCGCCGCATCGGGAAAGCAGTGACCAGGATCATGCGGAAACTAGAGACCAAGGAGACCACCGTAAACGTCTACCTGCCCGACTATGCCGATGCTCTTGCCGGCACTGCTGTTATTCCTCCTCTGGTAGTTGATATTGTTAATGGCCATACTAACGAACTGGATTTCGTGGCAGAGGTCAACCCTGGCGATGCCGAGCATATTCGCAGAATCGCGAATGATTGGTTGGATGGAAACCTGCATAAGCTGAAGGTGGTGGGCAAGACCAAGGTTCACCTCCAGTCGGGAGTCTTCCCACTCGGGTCTCATGATGTGGCGGAATCTATGGTCTTTGAAGGTCAATCTCTCTACCGTTCCTTTGCCTCCTTGTTCCTAGGGAAAAAATCGCTACTTTAATCAGACCAAATATTCGCATCTAGAACTTGACTGACACCATCATAGCCAATGAGATCCCGACCATGCCAGAATACAACATAGAACGCATGGACCTTCACGATCGCCCGGTAGATGGTCACGGACGGGAAGTCATCGAGGCTGACGTATCTTTGAAAGTTCACAACGACTACCCCGTATCTTTCCAAGTGCCGACTCTTGGATTTGAAGTTTTGGTCCCAAACTGCGACTCAACATTGCCGTCTATCAGTGTTGCAGATGCTACTACCGACCCTATTGACGTTGGCGCCAAAACTGATGTTCATGCTAGCGCCAAAGGAACCATCCGTGACATTCCAGAATCACTCATCAAAGCGTGCCCTCGCTCTGAGTCGTCTCCCTTGGACAACTTTATGGATCGTTATCTGCACGGCGAAGATGCCAAAGTCTTTGTGAGGGGAAAGAAACTCAACGAAACTAACACTCCAGAGTGGATTTCAGATATCCTTGAGAGTATCACGGTTCCTGTTGACTTCCCTGGACGGTCATTTGACAGCTTAATTCGTAATTTCTCTTTGAGCGACGTCGACTTTAAGCTACCAGACCCTTTCGCCGACGTGGATGATCCTGATGGTGAGCCTCGAGTTTCTGGTACTGCGCAAGTACTTGCAGCCCTTCCACCTGAGCTGAATGTGAACCTGGGGGTGGACCAGATTCGCTCCAACGCTGATCTGTTCTACAAGAAGCGTAAAATGGGCGAGTTGAACTTACGTCACTGGCAGGATGCCAACTCAACACGGGTTCATGACGAGGAGAACAACGAGAATCTACTCAACATCACATCACGCCTGGTTGATGTTCCCTTAACGATCACTGATGGTGATGTATTCAGCGAAGTCATGCAAAAGCTACTGTTTGGCGGCGGTGATATCACACTCGACATCAAAGCTGAAGTCGATGTCAAGGTCAAAACTGTCCTCGGAATCTTGACGGTAAAGAAGGTCCCCGCCGAGGGCAAGATTCCAGTAAACGGTCCGTCATCGCTGTGGTAATCTCTTGCATCCCCCATGAGGATGAATAATCCTTGTTCACACTTTGAAGTATTTTCATAACACGCCTCATATCCGTATTGAGAGCCAATGCTGACTCAACTCAAGGATTCCCCGGTAACGCGCTTGGTAAACTCAAACCTGAGGTTGGTGAGATCGAAATTCTGGAAACGACAGAGTCAAGTATCCAGATGAGAGCCCTCGTCAACCTCACAAACCCTACACCTTATGCAGCTGTTATCCCTTACCTCAGCGTGCATATCCTACACGATGGCAAACTTCTTGGCGAAGCTATATCAAGGAACGTCACCTTCAACCTCGGGGAAAACACAAATCTTCCCGTTCATGCGACCTGGGACCCTCTACGGTTAGGCGGCGAGGATGCACACAAGGTTGGCCGCAATCTTCTATCAGATTACGTATCCGGCGAGAACACAACTTTGACGGCGCGAACACATAAGAAAAGTATCCCGAACGTTCCTATAATAGGCAAAGCCTTGTCAAAGATCAACATCACCCTTCCCGCTCCACGAATAACAGTCCCTGGTGAGGACGGAAACGATGTTGAGAAGCCACGCTTTATTGCAGACGCTACCTTCCACCTCTTTTCGTCGACGGCCAGCTTTACACTTCTTTCTCCCCTATTATACAATACTTTATACGTAGAACACATCAACGCTACTGCTCTTTACAACCATACGGAACCTATCGGCCAGATTATACACGACGAGCCGTTCCCAGCAACACCAGGACGTTCTCAGACTCCGCGCCTCCCTGTGGAATGGTCTCCTAGCCGTGTGGGCTATGGCAAGCTCAAGGAAGCACTAGGTGGATCGCTCAAGTTAGACGCTGTAGCCAATGTCACGATTAGGCTAGGCAGCTGGACTGAAACGCTTTATTACAGAGGGAAAGGTATCGGAGCCAAGGTTGGCCTATAGACAAATGATTCGAAATATTTTGATACAGAGATGTTTGGAGTTTGGGGTTCTTCTGATGATTGGGACAATTCGGGCCCATCGAGGCACATGCCTCTTTAGAAACAAAGACCTAGGATACATGAAATTGATTTTTTCTTTATTGTCGCACATCATCATGCTATCCTGAGTTACACTCGAACGATACAAAAGCTATGTTACTGAACAGTGCACGAGATTACATGACCATTCAATTGACATTGGCCTGGTCACAATACGCACAAAGAAGTAAACACAAAGACTGGATATCAGTCAAGGGCACAGCAGCTCGTGTTCACCTCAACTTCCGCACATCAGAGAATTGTTCTTGGGCCAGTATCAGCAACCATGGCAGTATAAAGACCCTTGAATGTACCAGCATCAGTATCACAATTATTATTCAACAACCATCTTCATCTTGCAGGTCAAACAGAAGCCAGAAACAGTCCCCGAGGTAAACCCACCAACTACGAAACAGCACTAACTCTACTTTAGGTACAATCAGTTCAACAGTCAAAATGTCTTCTCCAACTTCTTCAGAGAACAACACTGTCGTGATCGACAACAGCGTCCTCAAGACCCCATTTCCCAAAGCCTTGGAGGTCCCCTCAGTTGACGAGTCAGCCAAAGAACCAAAGCCAAGTCTGGCTCTGGATGAGATGGTCAGGGCTCTCGATGCAGAGATAGAGCAAACAAAGGCGGAGATGAGGGCCGTCTGGGAAGAGATTGCCATTGAAAATGGAGAGCTCTACACGATCCAGGAGTGGATTTAGGGGGCGATGCGGGCTTCACTTGAAGCCTAAAGAAGCACCCGAAGTCGAGTGAACGCAGATTTTACGACGAAATACAGTCCGAGGAAAGTAGCGACCCTAGGCATAGTCAGTTCGCATGGTAGAGAACATACCTGAATCTAAACCTTTCTTTTCACAAATTAATACTGGCCCAGTGTGACCACCACTCGTGATATCAGAACGCCTGGCTGCTGAAACCATAAGAAATGAAGCCATCAAACAAACCCCTTACTACAGCTTGGATAAGACTGTTAGGCTTTCTAAACTTAGAAGTAAGTGGGCTTTTCTGACCGTTGTCTCACAGTGTCAGCGGGAAATAAAATCTCAAACAGGAAAGCACTCGAGTAAAGGGTAAAAGCACCTTTTTTTGATCTGATCTGTCCATTGTCGGTATTACTATTCGCAGCCTCCCATAAAATAAAACATCCTGTGATAAGAGTGAATTATGCAAGTCGTACACCGGCTTCCTTTCGCTTCTTGAGCTGCTGCTGGGCTGCTAGACTCATACCAGCAGACTGGCTTGCGTCAAACATGCTCTGTGCTTCGCGTCGCTTCTCATCCTCGATCTTCTTGAGACGCTTTTCTGTCTTGCCCTTGCCACTGCCCTTACCGTGGAACTGATGACTGAGGTGCTTGAACGCCTCCTTGGTGTCGAGGGCACGGCCTTCGTCGTCGGCGTACTTGAGATCGACCTTAGGCTTGTATCCGGCGGCGTACAGCTCCGTCAAGCGCTTAGATCGCTGCTGATCGCGCCAGTTGTTCTGTTGACGGGCGTACTCCTCGCGTTCTCGTACTGACATTCGGTCAAGTTTGCCACTCTGGCGGTCGCGCTCACGCTGGCGACGGGTCTGTTCGTCCAATTCTTCTTCTAGGAGACGTTTCTTGGTGAGGAAGTCTTCCTTGTTGCGTAGACTGCTGTACTCTTCGTCGCCTCGTGCTTCCTTAACGAGACCGCGTTCCCTGAGCAGTGCTAGAGTCGCACCCATGCCGCCACCGACAGCCTTTTCTTCCTCGACGACACCCGTCTCGTCCGTTTCCTCGATGGCTGATGTTTGGGGCATTTCTTCTTCGACTTCTTGAGTATCGTCGCCCATGGGGTGATCCTCGTCAGGTTCTGGTGACTTTGATACAGTCCTTGGTCTCCTGGGTTTGCGCTCTTCATTATCATCAGGCTTACTCAAGCCGGCAACGAATTCTGAGACTTCACCGAGAACAAGACCTCCCTCCTGTTCCTCTACTGGTTCTTGTTCATTCTCATCCTCTTTGAGAAGCTTGGCAATGTCTTCAGGTCGAGTCTTCTTCCGTTTCTTCAATGCGTTCTTTCGTTGAATTGCTAGTGTTGCTTGAAGATCGTCGTCATCCACAAACGTGTCATCAGCTGCTTTGCGCTTCTTGATGGCAGTGTCCTTTGAGTCGATGTCCATGGAGTCACCTGCGGGTGCCGTTTCAACAGGGAGCAAATCGTCATCGTCATCAGTAGGCTTTTGTCTGGTACCCTTCTTGTTCTTTTTCTTCTTGGGTTTCTTGACTTTGATCTGCGAAGGATCAATGTAATCTGAAGAAATAGGGGCATCACCTGTACATTGAACGGTCAGCAACAAGTGACGAGGCGAATTGAACAATGTGAACTTACCAATAATATCGTCCAAGCTAACGTTCTGTCCACTCCTTGTTTTGTCGACTGGCTTATCCAAAATATCCGAGAGCTCTGCAATTACGCCACTTGCATCGAGTGTGAACTTTTTGGACTTTTTGCCGTCAATCTCCTCGTCATAGTGTGATAAAATACCACGTTCGCCCTCCTCGTCGTCATCCAGAGGATTGTAGCCAGGCTTCTTTTTCTTGGTGTCAAGTCTCTCGGCGAGCTTCTCGGCCTCGCGCATGTTGAGGTTCTCCAACTCGTCGCCTTCGGCCTCGTTCTCGTCGATGGTTGTATCCTTGAGGGTGAGGATCTGTTCGTCGCCATCGAGGAAGCCCGTAGTATCGTGTCCAACTTTGATGCCCGCTAGGTCCTTGGAAGTATACTGAACTGCAGCAGCAGCCTCAGCCTCAGCTGCGGCAAGCTCTTCCTCTAACTTTCTGACTTTGGCGATGTTCTTCTGTCGTTTCTTCTGACCCATGAGCCAGTCTTTGGCACTGAGATCACCTCCTTCTTCGGCTTCTCCGAAGCCCTTGCCTTCCAACACTGCATTGCGTTGCGCCTGCTCTCGCGCTTTTCGAACGGCTGCGGCTTTCTCTTCACGTTTCTTCTTGGCCTTTTCGGCTTCCATTACTTTGTTGTAATTATCGTAGGCCTGAGCCTGCCGGCTCTCCAGGGTGCTGGGCGCGTCGCCATCGGCATACATTGATTCATTTTGATTAGTGTTTTCACCTGGCACGGGCAAAGGCTTCATGCCCAGGGAAATACGGATGCGATTCGTCTCTTCTATCGTAGCGGCGTCCATCTTGTCTGCGTTGATGAAAAGGTTATCTTTTGGTACCTAGTAGGCAGAAAGGTACCTACCCTCCATGTTGGTATTTGGCCGACATGAGATCTTATCATCACGTGCGCAAAGAAGATACTTCCGTAAAAGCCGAAATCTAGTGTGACGATGTGTACCTTGTAAGTCTGCCAGTCAACCAGTTCAACCTAGTACGGACCCACTCTCCTCTAGCGATGGAAACAGTTTCTCAGCCTCTACACTTCAGGGTTACAAAAAACAAGCGATATATTGATTTCCTCTAGAGCACTATAATCTGAATCCCTGGTCTCATCCATCATGCTTCTAGATAATAATTAAGTTTTCCGAGTATTCGTAAGTACGAATACTTCAATGTAACGCGACTGGCGAGAACGCGACTTGGGGTGGAAAACTCCGAGGTTAGACCGGATTATGTAATCCACTCTCAGCTGAAAAATCCATGTATTTAAATCTTGCGATGGCCGCCCGATATTTTCATTTTTCTTTTCTTCCTTAAGCAAACACGGATCTGTGCTTTGCGATCCTCTGCCCTTTCGGGGGTCAGGGTCGATTGCTCTGCAGCTCGATAACTTATAAGGAGCCATCAACTTGTTATGGTGTCAATTTTCCTATCGACAGGTCCAAGAGTAACAGTTGCCTAAGTCGCTTTATTCGTTGCTCCTCGGAGCAGCTTGAGTACTGGGGCTTTTGCAACGAGACGCTATATTCCACCCCCCTTTTCCGAGACCGTTGGTTAGTGAGGTTGGGGAAAACCATGGCCTACCTACATATCTTATTATCTTGAAAATGCTCGTGATGTTATGTTTTCGTGCTTGCAATTCCATCTGTAGCTATGCGCCTGATTGAAGGGTCGTCAACCTTTTTTTGGTGGGCCTAATCAGGTTGCCGAGCAACGAGTACAGATAAATTTTGTCCTGCGAGCAACCATCAGAAGTGGATGATTGAATCACGGCATAGACAAGGTGGTGTCTTTTCATATCATAGTCAACCTTCGGGCATTGCTCTGTATGTACGACCGGACTCTGCAACTGTATTGAGGAATATACGATGCTGCCCTGGTCCGATGCAACTTGTGACGAGAAAACATTTTTCATGATTTACGGCCCGTCTTCGGATTTGGTGCCAAGAACTGCCTAGAGCACATCATGATGCCTGAGGTTTTATTCATGCCCGTTATGTACGTCAGTCTTCGTCACAAGTTTATCCAATATTACAACCACAGGGTAGGTAAGCCGGTGACGCTTAGCTGATGTGAAGTGCGTGAGGTTGTATCGAGCCGAGTGATGATGGCATGGCATGGCACAACAGCCGATAACCGAGGGCAACTTGCATGCAGAGTACAGACATCCATACATATTCCATGCATAAGACTCGGGTTGTGCTCGGCGCTTTAAGCCACACGCATTTGATCCGTCCACTACCGATGCTTGTAGTCTGGGGAATTAGGAACATCTTCCTAGTTTGGACGCAATCCGGGGTTATAGAATGACTACCTATGTATATATCATGTCCTGTACTATGTAATGTTGTGGGGAGAAAGCCACGGCACGAACCATAGGATCAGCCTAGAGGCGCGGCTATTGTTAAAGTAAAGCTCGGCTGGCATGTGAGTATTCTGTTCCGCAGTGGACTATCTACCTGGTCATGGGTTATTCACCAGACTTGGAACCTCCTACCTATCAAAGGTAGTCCTAAAGATTGTTTACCCCACATTCTTGTTAGCGAACTCATCGTCAGTTTGGAGAAAGGCATCAGTCACAAGAGCTCGTAGTCATCTGCTACTAATTATACAACATACTACCTAATCAAAGGGTTCCTTTTTTACTTATGTCTCACAATTGTGCTTGTGAAAATAGTACTGACGTCTTGAGATCGAGAGACGTGAACATAACATAGATTCAACTACAATCAACTACACCGTCTCTTTAGTTGGAGCGACGCCGACGACCATGCTGAACAACAACACCATCTTTAATCAACTGAATTAACTAATAGTATTTAACTCGGCCTCATTCTAATTATTCGGCCCTTTGAACCACACCGCACTATCCCCCAAAGGCCTACATCCGCTCTTCACGACCGCTTCAACTTCCGTCCTTCCATATTGGGCATCTGAGAATCATACCCCAGACAGCATCAACTTTACAGCACTAAATAGGTTTTTACCAGAGTCGGCATGCCGGCTATCTATAAAGTCTCGACAATGGATCTTTACAATATTGTCGATCCAGTCTCATCACTCTCACTCAACTCTACCGCTTCCTTGATACAGCCCATCATGTACTTTGTTTCTTCCGCCTTACTCCTCAGCTCTCTCGCTCTACAGAGTGTCTTGGGCCGACCAGCGCTGCAAGAAAGGCAATCTTCTCTCGACTCCTTCATCAAGTCCGAGAGTTCGGTTGCTATCGAACAACTCTTGTGCAACATCGGTTCTGACGGTTGTCACTCCCAGGGTGTTGCTTCTGGTGTTGTTATTGCGTCTCCAGATACCGAGGATCCTGACTGTAAGTGAAAATAACAAGCCAATCTTAGGGGGAAAAAAAGAAGTTGGAAACTCTTGAAACACTCACTAATCATTGATAGACTTTTTCACCTGGACTAGAGATGCTGCTCTTGTCTTCAAGTATGTCATAGATAGATTCATCAACCAGTACGACGCTGGCCTGCAGACAAAGATTCAACAATATATTGCATCCCAAGCCAAGCTTCAGGGAGTCTCTAACCCTTCTGGATCCCTCACAGACGGTTCAGGTCTAGGAGAAGCCAAGTACGAGGTTGATCTTAGCCCCTTTACCGGTGGTTGGGGTGAGTACCTAACTATCCACATGCATGCCCTAAACCCTTAGATGAAGTTAATGGCTAACAATTATAAAGGCCGACCTCAGCGAGATGGCCCAGCTCTCCGGGCTACTGCCATCATCACTTATGCCAACTGGTTAATTGATAATGGCTACACTTCTACCGCTTCTGACATTGCCTGGCCTGTTATCCGTAATGATCTCAACTATGTAGCTCAATACTGGTAAGTACTTACGCAGCTTCAACTTCTGAAACAAACTCTGAACCATCACAGGAACCAAACCGGCTTTGACTTATGGGAAGAGGTCAAGGGAAGTTCATTCTTCACAACCGCTTCCCAGTACCGAGGTTCGTCTATGAGTTCGATACTATTGCTCTGATCCGTGTACTGATACGTATATCGCAGCCCTTACTGAAGGCGCCGCTCTGGCCAAGAAGCTGGGAAAATCAGCAGATAACTACGTCGTTATCGCACCTCAGACCCTTTGCTTCTTGCAGGCTTACTGGATCCCCTCCGGGAAATACGTCGATTCCAACAGTATATTGCCCACTCTATCTCACATTTGACTACGCACGTTGCTAATAAAATACACAGTCAATGTTAACGATGGACGTACTGGAAAGGATGCAAACAGTATTCTCACATCCATCCACAACTTCGACCCTGCCCTGAGCTGTGATGCCGCCACTTTCCAACCATGCAGTGACAAGGCCCTTGCCAACCACAAGGCAGTCACTGATTCTTTCCGCTCATGGAACATCAACAAGGGCATCTCCCAGGGAAGCGCTGTATCTGTTGGAAGATATGTCGAGGATGTTTACTACAACGGTAACCCTTGGTACCTTGCCACCCTCGCCGCGGCCGAACAACTCTACGATGCGCTTTATGTCTGGAAGCAAAAGGGATCCATCACTATCAACGACGTCTCTCTCTCGTTCTTCAAAGATCTCGTTTCTGGAATCTCCACTGGCACATACGCTAGCGACTCTGCTACATTCAAGAGCATTACGGATGCCGTCTCAAAGTATGCTGATGGATATGTAAGCATTGTCCAGAAGTATGTTGGTGACAACGGCGCCTTGGCAGAGCAGTTTGACAAGAACAACGGACGTCCTCTTTCTGCCACGGACCTGACCTGGTCGTACGCTGCTTTCCTCTCTGCTGCTGACCGCCGAGCCGGTATCGTCCCTCCCTCTTGGGCGAGCGGTGCAGCTGCTGTTCCGCAACAATGTGGAACCAACACTGTTGCTGGTTCGTACTCGCTCGCCACTGCTACCTCGTTCCCGCCATCGCAGACACCCAAGGGCGGCGCTCCATCTCCCACGGGCACACAGCCTTCAACGACTTCACCCACTTCTTGTGCTACCGCAACTTCAGTCGCTGTCACCTTTGTCGAGACGGTTACCACCAACTTCGGCGAGACCATCAAGATTGTTGGCAACATTCCTGCTCTTGGTAACTGGGACACTTCAAAGGCTGTTGCTCTGAGCGCCTCTGACTACACCTCCTCCAACCCTGTATGGAAGGCTACCATCTCTCTTAAGGCAGGACAAGATATTCAGTACAAGTACATCAACGTTAAGCAGGACGGCTCTGTCACCTGGGAGAAGGACCCCAACCGTGCCTACACTGTTCCCAAGACATGCGCTACAAAGGCTACCAAGACAGACAAGTGGCAGTCATGAGAAACTGCATCATCTTTTCCATTCAATTCATGGTACCTTTGGGCGTGTAAAGCTGGTATTCCTTCCTCTTGTCGAGTCTAGGTGATGGAGTAACATGGTTCTGCTAGGAAGATATGCTGTTCATGTAGGGGTATAAATCAGAATGACTTGACTTGTTATCATGATTTATCACTTCTTGCTCTATCTGTTTTTGTGTCAGTTTAATTTGGTGAATATATAGTTGGTGTCCCTTCACTGATGGCGAAGAAATACAGCTCGTAGCGTGTGCGTAAGAGTAGGTATTGGACTTCAAACATCGTATTCATGATAGTTATGTTGATTCTATGCCTAACTTGACCACTTCCAAACCTATAGTTAATAAGCAGACATGCGGATATCTCATCTGTTCTCCCCACCTCTTCGACCTTATTGTCAAAAGCAGGGCCCCAAGCTCTTATTGTCGTTTGGAGTTCTTGATATATCCTAACCCCTTCTTTGCTGTGCACATGACATTCTCGTATCAGTCTTCACTTCGTTGTCGGCCATTTCTTTACGCAAACTCATCATCGGCCTCCTCAATCTGATTCTTCACACGGACAAGGATCGTTGTCTTCCACTTATCCAACTTGCTGATCTGGTCGAATTGGAACAGACGGTCGGTGAACTGCTCTTGGCTCTTAGCCTCGATAGCCTCGCACAAATCACATAGGAGCTGGTGCTCTCGCTGAGCGCCAAATGAGGGGTCCATATCGCGGTACTTCTCGAGGGCGCGCTGAGCAGCGACAAGATCACCACTGGCAAGGTGGCAGATGCCTGCCTTGAGCAGGTAGTCCTTGACGCTGTACTTCATGAGGTTGTTGTTGATAGACTGTTCAGCCACCTTTTCGTATTTCTCAATGGCCTTGTAGTAGTCGCCCTCGAGGGCGGCCACGTCGGCAACCTTGAGCCACAGCTTGTTGGCAAGACTTTTTGTTTTGTCAGTGTCGTAGGCAAATAGAAGCGGCATTTCCGACTTACGCGGCTGCGTTATCGCCCTCGTACCAAGTGGCAGCGAGTTCGTAGCTTTCAATCGCGCTCTTCGCATCGCCGAGATCCACCTCGTATAGTTCACCAAGATTCTCCTTGTGAGAGGCTGCGCGACGGAAGTTTCCCTTGGCGCAGTATCGGTCGACAGCAATGTTCAAGCATCTCGCGGCAGCCTGGGGATCGTCTTTGCGGTAGGCCTTAAATGCATCGACGAGGGTGTTGGCGGCATCATCGGGCTCCTTGAGCTTATCGGTCTGGACTTGGGCAGCCTGTTCGAAAGCCTTTCCGGCCTCGAGGTCTACGGTCGCACATGGTCAGATTCTGTTTCAGGTCGGAAATGTCGAGACAAAGCGGGAAAAGGCATACTCTGTTGTTGCATCTTGAAGGCATTGGCGGCCTGGGTAAAGAGATCGGCAGCTTCTTGGTACTTGTCTTCTCGTCCTCCAAAGAAGCTGAAGCCACCACCAGCGCTTTGAAGCTGCTTCTGAGCCTGAATATTGTGATGCGTCAGCACAAGATCGTTTCTAACGGCCAAGACCAAGGCCAAGGCGGGGGAGGGGTTGTTGCGGAACCTTTTGGAGGAGTGCTCGAGGGTCTTGCGCCATGATTGTGATATTTAGGTTAAGGGGGTATCAAGGGAAAGCTGCAATGAAAAAAAAAAAAAAGGTGGAAAAGTGCCACGTTGAAGTTATCAAGAGCTGACTGATGGTTGTAAGTAAAGATGTCGACTGGTGTTGCGGCGTGGTTGGCGGCTGAGCTATGACGACGGGGGTTGCCTGAGCCACAGTCTGGACAGTCTAGCAGTTTTAGTGGGTCACAGGCCTCTGTAACACCTCAGGTAGCCTATCCGCTACAATTTGAGATTGAAGATTCCATGATGGACAATATTTCATATTGACTTAGTACCTACCTACCTAGGTAGGTATCAACCGAGTCAAAGTCCACCGCCACAGTCAAAGAATACCTGCCTACCTTCCGAGAAAACACGAAGGAGATATACGGAGTTCATCTAAATAAGATGACAATCTGCGCTTCCTGTCGACTCGCCATTCGGCGTACCATCACCATAAGCTCAAGCAAAAGCAGCACAACTCGATCAATTACCACCAAATCTTCCACTGCCGCCTCAATTCTCGAGAAGCCTACCTGGTCCGTCCGCAGTCTTCTCCCTTCTTCGTCGTCTTCAGAACCAGCAGAAAAGATCACGCCTACGCAATTACACCATCTTCTCCGCCTTGCAGCGCTACCACTTCCCACTACGCCCGCTGACGAGGCCACCATGATCAACACTCTTCAAAGCCAGCTGCAATTTGTCCGTGCAGTGCAGCGTGTTGACACAACTGGTATCGAGCCTCTGAGAGCAATCCGCGACGAGACACCAGAGGCTCGACAAGAGGTGATGATTGGGCTTGCAGATCTACAAGAGGCACTAGGCAAGGAAGTTCGCATAGGGCATTACCAGAGGGCAAGGAGAGTGAGAGAAAAGATTGAGTCTAACGCGGAGAAGTGGGATGCTTTGAGCACAGCGAGCAAGACAGCAGGGAGATACTTCGTCGTCGAAAGTGGAAAAGATGATATCGAAGGCGTCGAGTGATGAGAAATTTACGGTGTCAAGGCCTACACTCAAGGGCAAACAGGGAATGCGACATGATACCCTTTTGTATAAAACAATATTACTCCAGACCCCGCGTCAAGCTGCGCTTGATGCATCATCCCTATACTCGCCTAAATCTTCATGAAGAACTCCTCCCGTGCCATATAACACATCTATGTTCATATCATCATGATTCATGCTCATTTTTCTTTATCCTTCTTATCTCATAATCCGATGGCCCCATTGTTCTAAGACTTGGTTTCCGACGATCCATCCTTAGGTTTCGGCTTGGGCACTTTCTCGTAAGCGTTTGGACTTGGCGCTCTCTTCTCTTTTCCCTTCCCACTTCTTCGTCCTCGTCCGTGACTGTGCCCAGGTTCATGGCCGCAGCCCTGACGTTTGCCACCTGCTGGTTGTGCGCCGTCGCGATCAGATCCCGAGTCGGAGTCGGAATCTGAGGAAGACTCGTCGCTGGACTCATCGACAGCCTTGGGTTTGTGGTAAATGCAGCACACTGTTGCGGCTGTGTTAGCCTGTGGCCCCTAAATGCTGTAATCCATATTGCTCACCTTTTGAACTCTTGCGTCCGAGACCTTCGTTGTCTACTACATCCTCCGCCCATTGCACGGATCTTCCGTTGGAAGCATGCGCACCCCTAAGCCGCAGAATCTGAGGAGCCTGCTCTCTCGTCTCTGGTGTTTGTGTCGGAGTTTCAGTTTGTGTTTGTGTTTGTGAGGGCGCTGGCGCGCTTCGTTGTTGCTGTCGTTGCGACATGGTTTAGTCGATTTTTGCTGGTGCGCTGCGACCTTGCTTTGTTGCTTTCTCAAGTTGTCGGGTGAAAGAAAAAAAACTATTGTTGTCCTGAAGCAGATGCTATAATTATCACGCGTTTGTTGATAGAAACGTCTGGCAAATGATAGCAATGAATTGTAATCGGGTTTTAGTGATCATCGATGGAGGGGTGCAAAGAAAAATCCGGGGTCGACTTGCCCCACGTCATGCAATGGGGGACTTCTTTCTTACTGTAGATAATTCGTAGGCGAGCTTTAAGACATCAATTACATGTGCATCATTCGGCGCCAACCTGGTAAAGGAAAATTAGGACCTTTTCTCTCCTAAGCAGAACCAGCATCGGTATATTTTGTAACTTGATATTTTACATGATTTTGGTACAGTCTGTACTTCTAGGTGGTATATAATTGGCATAATATACAACGTCAAATCTTACACTCATTCATCATATAGATTAAATCATGGCAGTACTCAGTTTGCTGCCCTCCTCTCGACCTTGTCCTTCTTTTTAGCGCCTTTCATACTCCTTCGAGGTCGGCTCTTCTTATGTTCTTTCAACACACGAGGTTTGTTGTTCAGCCATCCATGAATAGGTTGGCGAGAACCGATGAATCGGCCTTCAGGGCTGAAGACGTCAACTGCTGGCCACCCAGGATCCAATGGGGGCTCGGGCTCTTTGCGTCTCGGTTGCACAACGGGCGCTGTATCTCTTCTTTGAGACTTCATGGCGGCGAAAGGGTCAGAGGTATCAACTGGCTTTTTCCAAGCATTTTCGTCGGCTCTGGTCTGCTGCTGCTGTTGGTCAAATACCTTTAGAGCGACATCGCGAGCACGGACTTGTGCGACGAGCTCGACATAACCCACGCCTTCGATGAGAATATCCGTAGACAGAACTCGGAACGGCAACCTGTCAACATTAAGACCGATCGCATTCTTCCTTGTAAGAGGGCCTGCTCTCTTCCTGGTGACGTCGTGCGACAGCTTAAATGTCCCAGCATGCTTCATCTTGTCTCCAATACCAGGAAGCATGATACTGGGCACACCGGCAGACTCTCTTGTCTGCTCCTGGAAAGCAATGGCCTTGTCAGTTTGAGTAAGATGCTCATCCAAAGGCGTGAAGTTGTAGGCCAAGATAACCAAATTAGGGTTCTTGGGTGTGATGCGAATTAGACCTCCACCAAGGATGAGCGACTTGCCGGAAGTTATAGAGATCTGCTCAGGCACAATGCGCTTCTTCATAATTGTCGATTGTCGGGCGTCCTCTCTCACAAAAAGTTCCAAGTCACTACGTGCCAAGCCAGGAAGATCGACCAACTCGCCCTTTCCATTTCCGAATGGAACTCGAATAGGGGAAGCAGTTGTGCCAGGCAGCGATGATACCAGAGGCATGTCGGGATAATTCTGGGCTGGTTGCAGGGGCGGTAGTAAATCTCCAACATCTACGTCCTTGTCCTGAATCGACTGCGCGACAATCGATTCTGCACTCAGGACTTCTCGAGGGTATGTCGATATCGCTGCTCGGTCCTTATCACTGACTGGCCCCATCCTGCCCTTGGGATACACAGCTTCGAACAGCTGACTTTTGCCCACGTTGACCTTTCCGACCATCCAACCCGCACCTCCACGACGCCAGATGTCTTCCTTGACCTCCTTGCACCACCAAGAACGCTTTGCGCTAACACATCGAACATTGCCCAGACGAACCCTGTTTCCGAGTCTTCCCAGAGCATCTCTCAGCACTTCACGCAAGTACGGCATCATGGTGTCGACAATCTCCTTTTTGGGTCCCAGCAGGTCGCCTCTTGTAATGATAAAGCTGAGTTCTGTCTTGCGATCATGCTGAAATTTGCTAGCTCGCGATCTTCGGTTGCGGGTTCTGATAGGGATATCGCCCAGCAGGACGTTAAGCCGAGGGATGAGCGACATGGGAAAATCGGCGGCGTCGATAACATGGTATATGTGATTGTATTTGTGTGGTGACTCTTCGATCGTTTCGCGCAGCGACTCGACAGTAGGGTGATACATGGGAACCTTTGCTGTATCGGCTTTTGTGCTGTAGTGCTGCAAATCATGACATCGGTCGCATACGGGCTGCTTCTCATGAGGAGGTACTTCTGCTGCTGTGTTAGCTCCCATGGTCACGTTGTTTGTTGGTGTTCAAGGTACATACTCGGAGCGACATGGCCCTCTCTCTCAGCACCCGAGATCAAGAGAGAAGGGTCCATCCCAAGAGCCTCCATTTGGCTCCTGTCCAGATTCTTAAGAACTTCACCGACGACTTCATCTTCCTGCGTGGGCACTTGTTGACGTTCGTAAGCCCTTGGGTTTAGCCATTTCTTGACTCTTTTGCTCTCCGGGTCAAAATAACCCAGTAATTGCGGATCGTTTGTCTGCGTAAAGGCGCCACATCCAGTACAATTCAAGGGTAATTTCCTCCTTGGGATTTCGGGGTTGAAAAGAGAGGGTGTTTCGGCAGATTCGACAGGCGTTTCTTGAGTGGTGGCGGCTTCGGTGTGATTGAATCGTCGAGTATAAACTGGGGTTTGTAAAGGCGTCGCTCTTGGCGTTCTACAAATTCGACTTGGTGCTCCAGCGGCAGGACATAAAAATAAAGGGACACTAGATGGAGCAGAAGCTTCACCAATACTGAGTGCCCGATTGAGCCATCGAGCCGACAATGCTCGGTGCATTGCGTTCCTCCGTCGTAAAATCTCGAATTCTCAGTTGTCGCAACTAAAAAAAAGTTGACTTACACACAGATTGTCCTAGAAATTTCCTAGGAAATGATTATCTACCTCTACAATCGGCGTGTCAAAAGTGGATCCCTTTTGTCCCTCCGGGTCAACGCTCGGCCCGCTGCTTTCAGTGTTCGCAGGGGTCTGTATGATTTTCTGGGCCTAGAGACGTCGACTTTTCGAGGCATTGCGATACTGACCTAGTTCGAGTTGGAGACACCTGCGTAACGCCTTTACGGATCAAAGGTTTGCGCAGTTCAAGATGAGGTCTCTCGGCGAGCGTTACAACAAGCTTCATAGGGCAAGTCAATTCCTCTGTACTCTCTCATGACCATGGCTAACAACCTGTATAGAAGGTAGATATCTCTTCCGCAATCGACGACTTATGATCCAATGCTCACGATACAAATAGCTTGTTTCCTTAAGAGTTGGACCTGGTGCGGCAATTCTTCCCCCGGAGGTGACCAGAATACATATGGACTTTGCCACAAGTTTCAAGAATGGTCATATGGGTGCCAAGTTCGTTACCATATCTCGCACTCAACTATACATCAACTGATACACCGAAATAGAAAGTTCTGGCGCGAGAACCTCCCTCGACTAAAGTACCACAACCCTTCGGTCCCCATGATCGTCAACCGACACAACCAAAATCAGAAGAAGCCCACACTCTCCATCTACCTCCGCAAGCCCGATGCTACCACTCCCCCACCGGAATCCCGCTCCCAGCCCGCCTCATCACGTAGCAACCTATCCAAGGCGACACCTCCGGATGCCGACGAAAAGATCATCACAGTCGATATGACCGAGAAGCACTCATCCCACATCCTCGAGTTCGTGCTCGCCGAGACTCGCGCAGTTCCCCTCAAGCCTACGAAGGAGGAGATCCGCGAGTTACAGGAGATTGATGCAATGGCTAAACAAGCTGAGGTTGACCGTGCGCGCATGAGAGGCTTGCGGGAGGAGAAGCAACGCGAGGAGGCTATGTTGAAGCGAGCTCGGGCTGCTGGTGGTGTTGCGGAGGAGGAAGACTCGTAGACGTACTTCCTGTCGGAAAAGAGAAGAGGGACGACGCTGTACAATAAACCTGTATGACTTAATGCCACATAAACTGGCAGGTGTACGACTTGGAAATATGAAAAAAAAGTTTACCAGTCATCTTTCACTTGAAGCGCATGTTTTTTGTTCATTATCGTGTTATCAGATTCTAAACGACTTCGAGAAGATATTAATTAGAAGTATTTACAATTTGGTGCTACTGATGCCGCCATGTTCTCAAGGCCCTATCCTCAAGTAAGTCGAACAATATCAGTGTCTAGTTCAGGACCCCCGAGGTTCTCCTATAGATCTATATTCCCAAATCCATGGGTCTACCTATCAAAACTCCGTATGTGAAATGGACACCTTTTTTCATAACCTCGTCAAGTGTATCTTTTTACTTTATTCCGAAACCTTCGCTCTCACGCACAGCGGTCCATAACATCTTCTCCAATCTTTCTTTGGATGCGTACCGTGAGAGAGACAACATATTAAAACATGTTCGAGCGATAGGATACCTGCCTTCGTCCTCGCCCAGGCAAGAAATTTTGATTGGTAGTACAGCAGCACCCATGGCAGGGATCCGATCACTGCCGGTGATGAATGAGAGAAGGTTGCGCTGATCTTGAGATGTGGCCTCCTGGAATGTCTCCCAGAACCAGTCAATGACGGGCTCAGAGCCATCCGGCTTCTTATTGCCCCAGTTATCGTACTCGGCCACGCCCCTGAGTGAGTTGATGTCGAGTGCCTCGTCTGAGCCTCGTACTAGAAGCTCGATCTCTTCTGGTCTAAAGAGGGACAAAGCATTACCCCCGCACACAGTGTAGAAGCCTCGTTTGAAGGGCTCAAATTGCCTTGTCACACTCACATCGATTACATGGCGCACATAGAGGTCCACATATTCTCGACGATTGCTGTTGGTGACAGGAATTCGTTCGCCTCCTCGGCAAAGAGGAACCTGGACCTGGGTACCGTATTTGTCCATATCAATAACAAAATCAAGACAAAAGGTCTCTTCCACGTTCCCCTCATAATCAAGTAGTTGCCGTAGTCCTCGAGCCAGTCGAGGTCTGTATTCGGCAAGATCTTCCAACGTGTAGCGCATTGGCGGCTTTGGATGAGCTGATGCTCCAGTGCCATGCGTAGGAGCAGAAGCAATGAGCTTGCGGAATGCAAATGGTGGCAGGGCCACATCAAGAATAGTAGAGTTGTAGATGGCGAGTCCCATCACAACGCCAATCAAGAAGAACTGATCCGATGTTTCGAAAGCGTTGGGGTTGAAATAGCAATACTGCGAGTCCTCGTCGTAAAGAAACAATCCTGTTGTATGTCAGTTCGAGCACCAGAGCGTTAAGTTGTTTAGCCTACCATGATCGGGGTTGAAAACCTCTCTGACTAGTAGAAGAAACCATTCTTTCCGTAGACCGCCAGCATCCACCCCCTCCTCGCCGTTGAATGTAATGCGGAGACCTTTTTTGATATCTTCGCTTCCACTCCCAATCACCTCACTGACAGCCTTGAGGCTGTCGTCAACAAGACAATCACGACGAACGTTCAGCTCTAGGAACTGGTTGATGACCTTCCGACTCATGATACTATCAAAAAAGGCATCTCGCGCTTTGCTCTGCATTTGGCGACGAGCATCATGCTCCAGAATGTGGTTTTTTGCCCAGATGCTCAAAAGGAACGGATACTGGCAAAATGTGAATTTGCTTTTTCGAGACTCCCAGTTTTCAAAGTCCGCAACAAGGTCGGTGTAGTCGATCATTGAGTTGTAAAAGTCGCTTGTTGGGAGCATCTGGCCGTGAGAATGTGCGCCATTGCACCTCTCACCAGAAGTAGAGGAAGTCTCTTCGGTTTTTCGACTGTGCGACGAGTTGTTAGCAGCAAAAAGAAGAGCTAAAACTCGAGAAGAAGCTCTGATCTGCCAGTCTTCGCCGTACATAACTTTCTTTTCTGGCTCCTTAGCTTTCTTCGACGAGGTCGACCGGTTAATTTCGTCGTAAAGATAGGCTCCTGAGCGGCCTTCTTGCATCTGCGGAATTAGTCCGGCCGTTATATCTACTTTGACTTCTTGCTTTTTCCCGCTTTGTCGTATCATACGATAGGTTAGAAAGCCAGATGCAATCTCCTTCGTCCTGATAAATCGAGAAGGGTGATACCTAGCGAACCAGGAAATCAACTGATTGTGGCATTCGGGCGAGGAGTTTGATATAAGTCCCACTATACGCTTGATAATTCCAGAATGTTGTCCAGACAAGGGGCCGGTCTCAGGGACACTGCCCTTTTTTGATCGAGTGAAATCAGCTCTGGAAGGTGAGTTACTTTCTGGCTGTATGATTCCGTGGAACAGATTTTCGTTCTCGTGTAAAAGAGGATTTTCAAGAATCACGAGGAGAAACCGCAAGTCTGTGGGGTCTTTCAACATCCTTCCAGGTCGTTTCAAAAGCATCTCTGTCGCTTTAAGCAAGACTCGTCGAGCATGTTCTTGTCCCTGTAACAACTCTCGTTCGATCGACTGCAATTCGCGTTGCGGAGGCGTTTGGAAGTTCTGTTCTCGACAGATGTCTTCGTAAACGGCAAACCACCCTTTGGCAGGATTCACGATCGCCGTGTACCATGTCACCAAGTCGCCCCAATTCAGTTGTGGTGTCTTCGTGTGGGCCAGCGCATTGGGGGGACTCCGTTCAACTCGATGTGCTGAAGGTCTTCGAGGTTGTGACTCCTGTTGGTTCCCCGTCCACCAAGTTCCATTCTCAGCGAAATCACCAAGAAGCAACATCTTAGGATCAAGATCAAACGTGCTATCCTCCACCGGAGGAGCGGTCCGCGGTTGCCGCTGTTCGCGAAGAGCATGACTTTCTGAGGGGGCTCGACGGTGTCCTCGCTGCTCCCGTGGCTCGTCGGGTGGTGTGGGCTTATGATAAGTCGCTTCGCTTACGTTTCTCATTGCAGGGCGAGGATGTGTCGAGAACGAAGAATTGATACACTCAAACGAACCAAAACAAGTGACCACATAGTCCTCCAAGGCCTTGAATATCCTTTTCGGATCGGTTTCGGATGTGCCCGACAAAGGTTTTCGGGTCTCTCTTGGCGCATTGTCTTGTAGTATCTTCTGTACTGGCGGTCTGTCTGAATAGGAAGAGGAAAACGAGCGCGACATTGGCGAAGAGTTTGTCCGCGCAGAGTTCGCACGTAGTGTCGGTTCCTCGTCAAATGTGAAATGGGAGACCTGTATAGTAGGAGATTTGGATGTAGGAGTGGTTCCATTTTTCGGATCTATCGGTGAAAGATTGCGACCAACAGCCTGCATCCGACTGCTGAACGACAACTTGCTCTGCATAGGAGGCTCTGGTGGCGGCTCGGTCGGAGGTTTAGGGATTGGAAGCAGCCGCTTGGTCAGATAGGACTGTATCGACTGGTTGACAAGTCGTTTTGTGTGCTCGATGGAGACATGCGCAACTACATTTCTGTTAGTTGTGACCCTCCGATACTTTCTGCTGGCTTACCTCGTGGTGTATTGGCTTGAGCAGAGCCGTGATTTGCGTCCCTGCGCGGCTTAGAGCCATCATGGTCTGTACTTAGAGGCTCCAGATCGTTGACTGTTGTACAGATGGTGCATTTGAAGACCTTGAGATCCCTTGGCCACCGTACTAGCGATCCACATGCCATACAGTTTCCCGTCGCAAAATCTTTGCTTCCTGCAGGGCCATTTCCATTTCTGTTGTGCGAAGGTGTTCGAACATGAGACTTGGGCGCTTGTCGAGGCATCACGGCATCATCATCTGCAAAGCCCAGGTCGGGCGGTAGTGCGCCGACCGAGTTTTGCCTCTTTTTCTTGCTGCTGAAAAGGGAAGGGAAGGGTTGGCTCATAGAGCGTGTGTGTGGAGGTCGTTGAGGTCTGGAGGAAGAAGGTCTGGAGGGATGCAAGTCGGATTCGTCGGAGCTTGAATCGCCGTTGTTATTGTTTGAGAAGGAGAGCTCGAAGCGATTGCCGTTGGAGGTTGCCTGCGAATTATTCGAGTAAAGCGCTGGCAACGTTGTTGGCGTATGTAAAGCCGTATTATGAATTCGGGTAATGAGGTCACTATTAGAGAGATTGCTGCTGTTGTTGGGTTGGGACCCACGACGACTCAACCAGGGAGCCATTTCTAGGGAAGTTGCTACTGAAATAACGGAGATAGTCGATCGACTGCCAGGAGAGGGATACTTGATGAGATGAATTTCTGACTCTGAATAAGAAGTGGCATGTAGTAGGTAGATAGGCAAAGCAATTATTTGTGGAAAACAAAGATGGAAAGAGTACTGAGAGAAGGGATACACTGGCTAATAGTTCAAGACGGTCTTTTCCAACAAAGCATGATTAAACATGTTCCAAAGTCGGGATGTTCCAGGTTGGCGTTGACACGAGCTCAGCTCAGCCCAATTCAGTTCAAGGATCTCGGCCAAACAGAAACATGCGTTGCTATCGGGGCATGAAAGAGAAAGAAAACTAATGAAAATAAAAATCGGTTACCGAGTGATCTGTGTGGAACAATGACAAACGATGATGAGTGCGGCCAGAGCCTGTGGCTGCGGTTGGTGAAACAAGACAAGCCCAGTTTATACAAAGATGCATATGATGTAGACAGGCTGGATAATTAGGTGTACCGTCGACTGTATACGGTGCAATACTACGTGTCAGGCATGCATGGGGTAGAAAAAGGTCCATAGTTTGGTAACTAATCGATCACAATCAACTGAAGAGCCGTAAATAAATGCAACGCGCGGCCGCCGGAATTTGAGTTCCCGCTCGTCTTGGCCTAATTTGTTCCTGACGAATTCATCCATCCCCACGAGGATGAACTCGAAGTCTTGGATCCCCAATTGAATATCGTATTTAAACGCCGAGCAGCAAGCCTGACGGATACGGAGAATATCACGACACCAGAGAAAGACGTGGAGCTTCGAGCAGCCACTTAGGAATGGGCAGCAGGCAAGAAAGAGGCACAAAAGTGTTTATCAACGGAGCAGGCAGATCCTCTCTTTACCGCTATTGGAAACGCGATTGGATTCACCTGAATCTACCACGGATTTTCATAATCTCGTATTGACGTGGCTGGGTAGGGCTCTTTATTATTAGATCTGTCCAATGATCGTGAGGTCAATGGCCGCATCTGGTGTTATGTAGCATGGTTGTCACATGTATTAGTTCTTATGTACTTGGCTCAAGTGAAATCCGGGTGAAAAGACATGGGCTAGTTTTTCTTATTGTCTCATCCTTCTATGATCTGGAAGGGTTTACTAGGAGCTCGTATTGACCTGAAAGATAGCGGGTTCTGTGACTCGAAAACGTTGATGGCTTTAATTCCAACCCAAAGACGGATAGGGATCACTGTTTAGTGCCCGCAAACGGTCCCTGTCTTAAGAGCAGATGTCACCAGCCGCTTAAATCATTAGCTCAGTTGGATGGTAGTATGGATGGATACAAGGCATATTAGACTTAGACAGTTCGTATTCTTCAAGCACTACCGTACATACTTCTTTTAATCATTGCGATAGAGGGAAAGATTAACATCGGCTTCAATTGCCTGGCAACCAACCAACCAATCGAAGCTCTGAACATAGGTACTTAACTCAAATTCAAGCCATTCTCGTGACTTGTAACCAATTCATGAGAATTGAATTGCTTGTTGACGCCGACATTGCAAATCTGAGATTCTGAGAGTGCCTGGGACTCCCTTCTCCGCGCTATATAGCAACACCGCCGAAATGTCCATATCCATGTGCTTGCCAGCCTTGACGGACCTCAGTCGAAGTCGACGAGCCAGCCATGTGTTAGAACCACAAGGTCTCTACATGTTCAGGTTCCAGATCAAAGACAACGTCAACTTCTCTGATTGTCTCACTAAGCCATGATCTTTTGTCCTCTTCCACCCCAATCCCTATCAGCCTTACCATCTGCGAAGGTATCACCCCATGATTTGCCGTGCCGTGCAGCACAAGCTCATTCTGGCTCTGGGAAATAGTCAAGTCTCCCTTCAGTTCGGCCAATATCTCTTCAGGGCCATTCCGAAGCTCGAAGAGACACATCCCATGACGGATTTCCACTGGGCCCGAGTAACTCGAACTGAGTACCATTCTGACGTGTTTTCCCGAACGCGATACCTGCTTGATGGATAGGCGTGGCCCGTCCACGGCTTCTAGTGGCACATCGATACGTATGCTGCATGCTGATGAAGTTCTCAGCGCTCGTATGGTACACTGGCTGTTCTGAAGCCGAAGACAAGTGTCTTTATCAACGATAAGACTCCGAACAAAGTTACAGTATGTAGCGTAATTGGAGATGGACACGCATTGCTCCTGGACAGCAAAGTCTGTGCCCCAGTAACTCGTCTGTATTTGTGGTAATTTGACCTTTGCAAAGCTGGATCCGTTGAAAGATAGACTGGCCTCCATGGCATCGATAGCACTGGAAATGGTTCCTGTCCCAATAAGACGTCCTTGGATGGTAATACAGAAAGAGCTGTGAACACCGCAGTTAGCGACAAATTGTAGAACCAATTCGTTCGCCGACTCACTTGTCTGTAGCATTGCTAATCTTGAAATGAGTGGTTTCAAGCTTAGCAGTGTCTAGGAGATACTGCATGAAGGTATCCACGATAACCAATGGTGAGTAAAACGCTCTACCGTGAAGTGGCTCGGGGACAAGGATCGGTCGAGCAAATTGCTTGAATAGAGGAGAATCGGAGATATTCATCGTGACTGAAGAGCAACAAGTCAGTGATGGACTCTGTTGACGCTATTTGTATTGATATATTGTCGGACGGTTTAGGTTATGCTACAATTAATCTCTTATCTTTAGAGACCGATAGAACTAGGGATAAATATCTGACGGCTTAAATCAAGGATCTACCGTATATATGTACATATACATACCGGCCTACCAAGACCACGTTGATTCGTGGATGCCCAACCCATAGATGTTCTTCGAGTGTCAGCTGCCAGCGTTGACAGATGTCAGCACTGCCTGTTCATCAAGGCGCATTACTACCCGGAACGACTGAAGATCCTTTTGACCTTTTGATCTTTCTCTCTGACTCTCGTAGTTAGGACAGGGTATGAAAGCTTACCTCTCCTTTCACAGTAGGTCGTTACATGTGAGAGAAGTTAGAGTGTTGAAAACTCACCATCAGTGATGTTCACGTATCAAGTTCACGAATACTGCGATGCTTAGACTTGACAAACAGAACCAGGAGGTAAATTCGTTAGCTCTCTTCTGATCTTACTCATATCAACGAGGCTTAGACCAAATTATGTGCCCAGTCGGTAGTCATTGGGTCAATCCTATCTGTTGTGATCATTGCTGACCACACAGCAATGTTCAGCTCAAAGGCCACAAGGACCTGTTTACGGGTGGTATAATGCTTTGAATAGAACAGCCAATAACCTCGTTGCGGAGATGGGTTGATCGTACTGACAGCTGCTCGTCGACAAAAGCCGTTCGCATCAATAATGTTCCTTTCTCGATGCTCTCAGAAACCTCATCAGGTTATCCAAGCTCAGACATTCAGATCGTATTGGCACCCTCGCACTCATTCCCTGTTCTCTCTCAGTTTCGATTCACCACTGATCACCAATGTGCTCGTGCTTTGCGGTCCCAGTCTCTTTTGACAAGGCGATCGTGAGGGTCTGGCCTACAACCCAACCTAGCTCATCATGAGTCGACTACGTCAGAAACACGTCTCCATATCAAGCTTGGCATGGAGACCAAATGTCACTAAATATTCACAGACCAGTCCAGCTATGATTGCAGTACGGCCAGATTACCTACCGGATTCCAGACTTGCACACATGGATCGGAAAACCGCAATCACTCAACAAAGCATGGTGGTATGGAATTTGAGATGACGGCACAGATCATTCATTTAGACGTGCCTCAGTGGGCGTTTGGCATAAACATTAGGTCTCGTCTCACATCACTGAAAAGATTGACGTCTTCACGTATCTCCCGAGCAATTATCTCGTTTTGACGGCGGCAAACATTGACCTTGATGCAAATGATTCCGAGGTTCTAAAACCCTCAAACTCCCACGGATCCCCCACGCAACCCCTGTCACATGGGCGAAACCCATGGTAGAAATTGCCCTCCATTTTTATGAGTACATGCCGATACCCTTCGCCATGCTTCTCATTTGTGACCACCTAGATGATAAAATGGGTTCGTTTAAGAAGGGGGAGCAGCGCCACGGCCACGGCCAAATCCACCACGGCTAGTAGCATGTTAGCAATTGATTCAAACCGACAATCCAGACATCAAGGCAACTCACAACTGAGGAGCGAACTCGCCGGGAGCACCACCCTCCTTGCCCTCGCCAGCATCCCTTCGTCGGTATCCACCCTCACGGTCACCACGGTCACCACCACGGCCACGGCCGAAAGGTCGTCGCTCGCGCTCACCCTCACCGAGCATGCCACGGGGAGGAGCGTGCGATCGTTGTTGCTTGATGTGGGTAGCGGGAACGATCTCAGCGGGGAGGTGAAGCCACTCGCGGAGGTAGTCGAGACCCTCGGGGGTCAGGGTGTAGTAGTAGTATTGCCAAGAGAACTGAGTCTTGACATAGCCGCGAGAGTTGAGCGACTGCAGAGCCTTGATAACGAACAGGTTCTTGGTGTCGATATCGGGGTGCTTGGGAAGGTTGAAGTCCTTCTGGGCGACGAGGACACCCTCACGGAAGAGGTACTGAGAACCAAACTGTTAGTTATGTGCGCTATTGCAATTGATTCTGTGCAGCTCGCAATTCGCCGTCATCGTCGCTGCGTAGCTCGAAAGTATTGGTTATTACCTCGTGGATCTTCTTGCGGTCGGCCTTGGGAATCAACATCGTGGCGGTATTTGCTGCTCGTCGGAAGGGTCGATGTTGGAAGGTGGCAGTTTTCGGAGGGACGAAGGCAAGATCTCAAAATGTCAACTTTTGTGGGCGGAAACCCTACCAGAAAATGAGAGGTAGCGAAGTGGGGTGGGGAAAGAGAGAAATGAGGCTGGTCTCACGTGACGAGGACGTTGTGGCGCATGCTGTGGCAGTTCATGGTCCACTTATTGTTAGGCTACTAGGCTACTAAGGTATCTGCAACCGTGCTGTGCATGACAACTTACCAAACCTAGCTGGCAGCGAGCGAATCTTTGCGACAGGCTTCTCTCATTTTTCCATCTCTCATCCTCTCAACGTTGTGTGATACATTCTGTATTGTACCCATCATGTCTCCACGAAACCTGAATGTGTTGATCACTAGCTTTGCTGGTTTGGGACTGCCACCAACTCTCGTCCTTCCGCTATCTCCATCAACTACAGTTACAGAATTGCGCGAACGCCTGGATGATCGACTACCAACAACCCAGTCAAGACTCATCCTTACCACACTATCGAACAAACAACTTCCGGCCTCATCAGACTCGCCCATCTCCGAATATCTTGCCACAACTGATGATGAATTCCTCTCTTTACGACTCGCGGTACCCCTATGCGGTGGCAAGGGTGGTTTCGGATCACAGCTGAGAGCCGCGGGTGGTCGCATGTCCTCCCGCAAGAAGAAGAGCCAAGAGGATCATGGATCTAGCCGAAACTTGGATGGGCGACGATTGCGCACAGTAAACGAGGCCAAGGCTCTGGCAGAATATCTTGCTATCAAACCTGAGATGGAGAAGAAGGAGAAAGAAAAGCGCCGTGAGCGTTGGGAGCAGATCGTCCAGGCCTCTGAACAAAAGGAAGCTGAGATCAAATCAGGAAGCAAAAGTCGGCTGGATGGTCAGTGGGTTGAGGATAAGGAAGAGAGCAGTGAAAGGACTCGAGAGGCAGTTTTGGCGGCCATGAAGGCCGGTAACTACAGAGATAACCTACTCGGCACTTCTCACGGTTCCGCCTCTACATTGCCAAGCAACGAGCATTCTGGTTCAGACGATGACAAGGAAGCCTCTTCAAAGGAATCAACGCCACCACCTGCTGAAGAATCCAAGACCGACAAGGGCAAAGCAAAGACATTCTTCGGTTTTGATGAGGACGACGAATTTATGAGCTCGGATGAAGAGGATGAGAAAAAATGACGGATCACGCCGAACGTGATATGCAAGGATGTCTTAAACTTTGGATAAACGTTGGATGTTGTCGGGTGTACTTGGCCAATCACGACGGGTATTTATATGATTATGGAGTACGGACTCTTTATTGTTAATAGGAATTTGAATTATCAGCGCTTCCGGATCAGGCCCTACATAGTCGAAATGATACCAATGATTGTCATTTGACGATCTATGACTCAAGAGACGTCATCACGAGTTCGTTGGAAAGTTCAAAGCACAACAGTCAATATTTGGGGTTAGCTTTTTAAGCATTTTCACAAATGATACAATTGCAGTGTGTCTGCTCTGAATCTTCTAACATCATCCACTATTCCATATCTACAGGTTGAGCTTAAGCGTCGAGCTTGACGGGGAAGTTACCGGCCTCTGTGCAATGCGTCAGTTCGAGTTCGGATCAATGGCCATCCTGAGGGTCAAACATACCGCGCTGCTCATCCCAACGCTGGTACCAGCCGGAGGGGCAGAGGGATCGGTAAGACAGCCAGAACTAGACGCCGGTTAATACAAGGCGTCGCGGGTATTGTTGCCGCTAGAGATATCGTACCTGACGGCAGGGCGCAAAGTCCTCGCCCTTGGCAATAATGCACTTGTGGTAATCGACGTAGTTTTGCCAGCAGTGCTTGGTCTGGTTCATGTTGGGGAAACGAGCATCAGTGCCTAAGACATGTTAGATCTTTTCGTGGCGATTGAGACAGGTGCAATTGAGCATCGTTCTTCGGCGTCGCGTTTTTTATTTCATCTGCCGTCGTCGTCGAGGATTCGATGGTGTTCGCGGGGATGGTTGCTTACCAGCTGCATGGAATTGTTAGCCTCGGGATCACATCAGGTCATTTTTTTCGATCCCGCAAGCGTGAAGCGGGATTATCAAGGGCAATTGGACATACCAGTGACAAACTTGAAGGGCTTGGTAACAAGCTCCTGACCGTCGTCCGACATTTTGAATGGATTGATGAGGAATTGACTTAATGGAGGGGAGATTGGTCAATGACGGCGAGTATGGAGCTCGGTGCGTTTTGGATGGAGAGATTGAATGCTTCGACGTTGTCTGGCAAGGCTCGAATCAGGTGGTTCGATTTCCGGAGAGAGCTCGCTGAGCGTGTGCCTCAGGCCCGAGTCGCTCCGGGCCAATGGCGTAAGGCAACCATCACAGCTGGTGGGGCCGGCTGTTCGCAATTGCACATCAGATGTTCATTCGGCCAACTCCAAACATTGGACTCAATTTCCAATTGAATCATCTCTTCTGGACATCTCTTCCTTAGACCCTCCCCACTCATTCACCTCAAAGATGCGTTCTACCGCTGCTCTCCGAATGTTCAGGCAGACGCCTCGCATGCTGCGACCCGTCCCCGTAAGTATTTCCGTTTCAATGGCTGAGAGAACGAGCTCTTTAGCCCTCGGCTCAGTATGACATCAATCGCTGACCAGGTTTTGTATTACAGAAGGAGGACCAAGCTGGTATGTAATCATAAAAGGCTTCCGTCACGCTTCACCGAACCGATCGAAACTTCGAATGAGGATGCGCACATGTCCCAATTAAGCTGGACACTAACAGGATCCCAAGGCCACACCATCTCTCAGCGACTCCGAAAGCTCAAGCAGATTCCTCCTGAGCTGTACCCCCTCGGTAAACCATAAAATCTTCTGTTTGATGCTCTATATGTTCTAATACGCCGTCTAGCTGTCGTTGTTGGCTTCGCTCTCGGTGCTGCCGGCTACTCCGTTTCCCGCAAGTTCATCGTCGATAAGAACCTCCGTCTCGCTCGACAGGGCCCTGCTGCGCGCCAGGCAAACAACGGTCACGGTAGCGAGGAGCACTAGACTTATGCCAAATGATAGATTGACTCTTGGGGAATGAAATTGGTTGAATATCCTGGGAAGGGCAGTACTGTACATTTCAGAACAGCAGGGTAGCAGGGAAATCCGTCAGGCATAAAATATGAATTTCGGTGATTGATATTTATCTCACCCTTGCCCACCCGTGACCGTGAATCCAATGCCTCAAACGCCTTCGCTATGCCAGCAAGAAACCCGATAACTAACCTCCAACTTTTTTCCTTATTCAGGCTTTGGTCCTGCAACATCAAGCTGTTCCAATCCTTGCATGGGGTCAGGACCAGAACCTGCCACTGCTCCCTCATCATCTGCTACGTGCTCAGCCAGCCATCCTTCCTGTATACCATGTTAGTAGTGTTAAAAATAAATCTGGCTTAGGTCGTACCTTTTCCCAAACGGCTGTCTTGCTGCCCAGTCCATCATCTGCGCTCTTGGGCGCCTTGGCTTGTGAGACCTTGAGGACCTTTCCGAAAAACTCCGATTGATCCATGTTATCGATGGCTTCCTTTGCATCTGCAGCATCCTCGTACTCGACATATGCGAAGCCTCTATGGGTTTCTGTAGAGTTTGGCGCGTCGGGTTTTGGTACCTTGACCTCAACAATCTCACCGAACGGGATAAAGGCGTCTAGAATGTGACTCTGAGTTGCCATTTGAGACAGGCCGCCTACATAGACTGTAGCCTTCCATCGAGCTGCTTCCGACATTGTTGCTTTGTAATGTGATTTCGAAAGATTAAATGAGAAATGGATGGTGGTAAGTGAGCTTGCAAGTCATTTGCGTTGAACTCATATTATCCAATAGCATGGATGTTGCTTGGCTGATTGATGAGGTTCTGTGCTGTCACGTGATGCTCAAAGTCAACTTGACTTACACGGTACACCTTCAGCTTCATGTTGGACAATGGGTGAACATGAACACTTTTTTTGCGTTCTGATTTTCTCTCAAACTATTTATAAGTTGATTCAAGACAACTGCTTATTATTTATTGCGACTTTGAAGCTTGTGTTTGATCACCCGATTCAATATGAGTATTCAATACGTATGTGAAACAGCGGCTGGTAGTTGGCGCTGTATATGCATGCCCATATATAATGAAGAGCATTGTTTCAATATATAGATACTAATGGCTTTATTCAAGTTCTTAATCTATTGGCTTGTTCAATTGAGTGTATTTGCTCGGAGTCGGAGACGAATGGGCGTCTATCAGTTGCTGCTACCTTCATCTTAACTTCACCACTATTGTCCATTCTACAAACAAGAACCATAAAGGAACCACTCAACTCAGCAATCTCCATTCCCCATAATGTTTCATTAGCTGGTTGCGGTTGTCTGAATAGCAGGTAGCATATGAGATAGTAGAAGCTTTCTGCACGTGATAGCTTGCCCCACCTCTCCTCGACAACTCAGGAGGCACGGACGTGGCCATTAGTAGGGAGCTCAGGAGCAAGTACGGGGCAGCCTGCAATCTGGCATCATACCTCCCACTACAAGACGCACCTCCACCGACGTGGTCTCGCTTTGCTTCACTTTCTTTTGAAGCATTACTGCGGGCAGAGGTGACATACTCATTGTGAATTTTATGGCTTGTCCCCGGTCATAATTGCCCATTTTCTGTCTTTATAACCCTCGCCATTATATTCAAACGTTATTCTAAGCTGGTCCATTCGTCGCATAAGTCCATCAACTCCCCACCATCACCATCATGGTGCGCCTTCGAGAGATTCCCCGAACGGCCGCCTTCGCCTGGTCTCCAGGTGCTGGCAAGCCCATCTTAGTCACTGGTACTCGTGCTGGAGCTGTTGATGTCGATTTTTCAGACGAGAGCAAGCTCGAACTCTGGGACCTTGCTCTAGATGATCAACAGCAGGGCCTCGAGCTACAACCTGTCGCCAGCATCAGCACCGACGCTAGGTAGATACCCAAGCTTGCGCATGGAAAACACCACATTCTGATCAACTTTCCAGGTTTTACGATGTCGCATGGGGTCCTCCTAACGAGGATCATCCTCGGGGTATTATCGCCGGCGCCCTCGAGAATGGATCTCTGGATCTTTGGGATGCCGAGAAGCTCATTGCCGGAGATTCAGATGCCCTTATCTCCCAGACATCAAAACACAGTGGTCCAATTAAGACGTTAGAATTCAATCCATTGAAGCCCCAGATTCTGGCCACGGCTGGTGCCAAGGGAGAGCTCTTCATCTACGACGTCAACGATATTGCCAATCCTTTCCGACTGGGAAACGCTGCTGCCCGATCCGACGATATCGAATGTCTCGCATGGAACCAAAAGGTTTCGCATATTCTTGCCACCGGTGGAAACGGCGGATTTGTCACAGTCTGGGATCTCAAGACCAAAAAGGCTTCTTTGACTCTCAATAACAACCGAAAGGCCGTCAGCTCTATTGCTTGGGATCCCAACAACTCAACGAAGCTCTTAACAGCAACTCCGGATGACAACAACCCTGTCATTCTACTATGGAACCTTCGAAACTCTAATGCTCCTGAGAGAACACTTCAGGGACACGAGTCTGGCATTCTCTCTCTATCTTGGTGCCAGCAAGATGCCGATCTCTTGCTCTCGTCGGGCAAGGACAACCGAACTATTGTGTGGAACCCTAGCACTGGCGAACGATACGGCGAATTGCCAGAAGTGACCAACTGGACTTTCCTCACCCGTTTCAACCCTCATAACCCCAACCTTTCTGCAACTGCCAGCTTCGATGGCAAGATCACTGTGCAGACTCTTCAGAACACCAACCCTGATACCTCTAAGGCCGCGGCTGAGAAGAACCTTGATGATGAGGACTTTTTCCGGGCTGCTCAGGACCAACCTCAGGACGCCTCATGGTCGTTAGCCAAGGCTCCCAACTGGTTCGAGAGACCTGTTGGTGCCTCGTTTGGTTTCGGTGGAAAGATCGTTATCTTCAAGCCCAATGCCACCCAGCCTGGCCAAAAGCGTTCCTCCAAAATCACTATCACCAACTTCTCTGTTGACTCCGATGTTTCTTCTGCCACCCAGAAGTTCCAGGATGATATTGCTTCCGGCAACATCACTGAAATTTGTACCGACCGAGTCGAGAATGCTAAGACTGACGAAGAAAAGGCCGACTGGGAGGTGATGGGCACTTTAGTTGGTGAAAACCCTCGTGAGAAAATTGTCGAATATCTTGGTTTCAAGAAGGATGATCTCACGAACGGTAGCGCTGAGGAAGCCCCTGAAGAGGCTCAAGAAGAGGAAGACGAAACCAAAACCTCGTCCGAGAATGCCGAAGAAAAGAAGAGCAAGCGTGTCTCGAGTTTCTTTGACGGCGCTGAGGGCGACAGTGATGACTTCCTGTCCAACCTCGCTGCTACCAAAGGAGCCAAGACGGATAACCCCTTCCATCTTTTCAGCGACTCCGATACTTCTGTTGAAAAGAGCATCACCACTGCTCTGATGCTTGGCAACTTTGCCAAGGCAACTGAACTGTGTCTCAAAGAGGGTCGATTTGCTGACGCGTTCCTGATTGCTAACTGTGGTGGTCAAGAATTGGTTGACAAGGTTCAAGCTGCATATCTGTCGCGCAAGACTGATATGCCAAGCTACATGCGTCTGCTCGGTTCTGTCATTACAAAGAACCTTTGGGACGTTGTCTACAATGCCGACCTGGAGAGTTGGAAAGAGACTATGGCCATCCTCTGTACCTTTTCCGATCCGACCGAATTCTCGGGTCTTTGCGAGGCATTGGGTGACCGGATCAACGAGGAAGGTGACCGAAAGGATGCTTCGTTCTGCTATCTAGTCGGTTCTAAGCTTGAGAAGGTGGTGTCCATCTGGGCTGCTGAGCTCGATGAAGCCGAACAGGCCGGACTGAAGGAGGAGTCTGGCGATTCTACCTTCTCTGTCCATGCTCGATCTCTACAGAACTTCATCGAGAAGGTCACTGTGTTCCGCCATGCCACCAAGTTCCAGGACGGCGAGACGAACCTGGATTCAGACTGGAAGCTTTCCACCTTATACGATAAGTACACCGAGTATGCTGATATCCTGGCTGGCCATGGCCAACTTGAGACTGCTCAGAAGTATCTTGACCTTCTCCCTTCGAATTACCCCGCTGCCGAGCTGGCGAGAAACCGCGTGCGCCTAGCTACCAAGAAGCCTGCTGTCCAACCCGCTGCCCGGGTGCCAGCATCGTCAAGCCGAACCACGTCCCGGCCTCAGCCTACCGTCGGATATCAGCCTCCTCAACCGGCACTTGTCCCTGGAACCATAACCGGCTCCGGCCCTGCCAACCCCTACAGCAACATTGCTCCCAGCCCTGCTGCTCCTCGATCCACTGGATCGCCTGCACAGCATTACCAGCCCCCAACAAACCCTTATCAGCCACATAACAGTTATGCCGCCCCTGCGCAAACCGGTTATGGTGCGCCAGGTGGTTATCAACCTGCTACTCAGCCAGGATATGGTGCTCCTGCTCAGCCTGGTTACGGCGCTCCGTCTCAACCTGGTTATGGTGCACCTGCTCCCCTGGCACCTCCCCCAATGGGCGGCCCTCCTCGAAACACTACTCCCTCCTCAGTAACACCTGCGGCCAAAGTAAAGAATATGGACAACTGGAATGACGTGCCTCTTGTGACCAAGGCACCTCCAGCACGCAGAAGCACGCCTAACGTTCAACCTATTACTTCTCCTTTCCCCGGCCAGCCAGGCACAAGTGCTCCTCCACCCCTCGGTGGTTCTCCCTATGGGCAACGAACTGGAGCGACTCCCCCTCCTCCTCCTCCCAAGGGATCAGCACCTCCTCGAGTTCAGTCTCCCCTAGCAGCTCCTCCCCAGAACTTCCAGGCTCCTCCACCTCCAGCCGCCAGTGGCCACAACCCTTACGCACCTCCTCCTCCTGCCGCTGGCGCGATCCCTTCGCCAATGCCAAACGCTCTCCCACGTACTGCATCGCCGTACAATGCCCCTCCTGCTGCAGCACCTCCCTCTAACCGATATGCTCCCACTCCTGCAGCTCAGCCACAGCAACAGTTCAATCAGCCCCCGGGATCTGTGCCACCTCCTGGAGCCGCCAGCCGTCCTCCCCCAGCCGGTTCGTTCGGCGCTCCGCCTCAGCAGTCATACGGTGCTCCTCCTGGCCACCCATCTGCACCACCAACTGGGCCACCTCCTATGAACCGACCTGGGCCTCCTGGAGGACCTGCTGGTACTGCTTCTCCCAGGCCAACACCTCCTCCTCCTCCCCAGGCGTCGGCGCCCCCCAAGGCGAGACATCCTGCCGGTGACCGATCACATATCCCTGCCAACGCTCAACGCTTGGTTGACATCCTGAACCAAGATATGCAGCGTGTCGCTTCTAAGGCTCCTGCGACATTTGCGCCTCAGGTCAAGGATACACAGAAGCGACTTGGCTTGCTCTTTGACCACCTCAACAATGAGGAGCTCGTTAAGCCTGATACAATTGAGCAATTGACTGAGCTTGCCAATGCTCTTGAGGCCAAGAACTACGACGGTGCGCACAAGCTGCAGGTTGAGATCCAGCGAGACAAGACTGAGGAGTGTGGCAACTGGATGGTAAGTTCCCCTAACTACAACGACTCACGTGTTTAACTAATTCGACTACAGGTTGGTGTCAAGCGACTGGTTAGCATGAGTAAGGCTACGCCATGAGCAGAGTTTTATAATACAGCATGATTTGCACTTTGCTTCTGGGACGTGTATTACGGGCTGTGGTTGTTGAATAGTTTAGCGAATGGTGCATGATTGGGAATGATATTCACGATGACACCCACGCTGAACATTTGGTAGATTAGAAAAGGTATATGCCAATGTTGTTATGTGTTCTTACAGTGCTGCCTTGATATGAACCATTCAATGTAAATCAATTGGAATGAACAGGACGCTGCTACCTTTCTAACTCCGCAACTGTCATGATCCTGCTTGTTCACACTTTGTGCTTCTTGCTGTAGTCAGTTAGACTTTTGATATTTTGAGCCCATCTAACGGTTGTGGTGGTTTTTGAATTGGCACCGTCCTTCATGGGTCATTAAAGTACATTCAGAATGCGATTTTTAGATGGTATCAAAATCCAACCAGAACTGTCGTGATTTTTCGAGCATTCAAGTCTCATTTGCGTTGCTACGGATTACCTGAGTTACTGGTGGATGGCTGTCAATTATGCTTGTCGCAATACGATTTGACAAACAAACCAATGGGAAGAAAAAGAAAAAGGAATTTCATCTAAACAAAGTAGTGTAAAATTTAAAGACAATACTAGATCATTCATGATATAAAGAATCTTTAATGACGCTGTCAATCGCTTTTGCTAGATGATATAGGGTAAGTTTCGCAGGTTGGCCCTACATCATGGCCAGCTGTCATATCGGTCCCGCCAACTCAATGCTCCCACTACACTCCACTTTGGGTGAAAGCATCACTTCATCGTCAAGACACCAGTTAACTTCCATCGTTTTAATACACCTCGTCACCAGAAAATAACCAAGCTATGGCAGAGACAACGCAAAGTCCAGAGGATGCTGCTGCTCAGCGAGCTGCCGAGCAGGCCCGTCTCCGAAAGGAACGCCGTGAAGCAAAGCTCAAAGCTGGAGGCTCTGCAAGACTCAACAAGATCACTGGCTTAGGGGGTCGGATTCCAGGAGGTAATTACATCTCATATTCTTGAGATTTTCAGATGCTAATATTATATAGAGCCCGAGCCTGTCATCGCAACTACCACAGCGACTGACGCTCCCACACCAGCTCCCGCTGCCTCAGCATCCGTAGCATCTTCGACCGCTCAGCATGCAGACCCCGACGAAGTTGACATCTCAGAACACTATTACGAGACCAAGCGCACTGCCTCTTCACGCATGGGTGCCCCCGAAACTCCAGAGCCCAATATCTCAGAAGACCAGTTGCGACAGATGATGCTTGGTTTCGAGCGTGGCAATGGTAGCGGCACCGCCAGCCCTGCTCCTGGTGGCGTCGACGAAGATCCCATGATGAAGATGATGTCTCAGCTCATGGCTGGTGCAGGCCTTCCTGCGGGATCCATGCCACCTTTCCCTGGCATGCCCGGTGCAGTACCCGGTCAAGGACCACCCGTTCCTCAAACCGCCGTGCGCAACAATGCTTCTACAAACCTTTGGCGCCTTCTTCACGCCATTGTTGCTCTGGGTCTCGGTTTCTATATTGTCCTTCTCACCCCCTTTACGGGTAGTAAGATCGAACGCGAGCGTGCCGCTCTTGCTGGCACAACACCTGCGGATCCCCTTATTGCAGCCGCTGAGCCGGAGATGGAGACGGAGCTTGAGCATCGCAAAAAGCTATTCTTCTGGACATTTGCGACTGCCGAGACCCTCCTCCTAACAACCAGATTCTTCCTCGACAGGAGGGGTAGCCCCCCCGCTGGCATTTTGGGCACTGTGATGCAATTTCTACCACAGCCTGCCAAGGGTTATGTTGAAATCGTGATGCGCTATGGTCAAATCTTTACAACCGTGAGAAGTGACATGTTGGCATGCATCTTCGTGCTGGGAGCAGTTGCTTGGTTCAAGGGATAACAGACGGGTCGGGTTATTAATACAGACAATTGAGTTACAACTTCACGAAAAGCAGGAATCATGCGACGTTCGCGTGAAATTGATTATACATTATCATTTTGTACAACATTCAAAGTGTGGTCCTGTTGTACATTGGATATACTGAGAATAACAACAAGAAGAGAAAGCCGCAGGACATGTCGGGATGGCTTGGCCCATTACCTGCTCACTATTCCTATGCGCTGAGGACCATTTTGAGCATCTTTCCAAAAACACCTCTTACTCGGTCGGGGTTTTCTGAAACACAGGTAAATACGATTGCTGTGCTGATTGCGAACACCAGTCTCTCTCGCCACTCCTTGTCCAGCGAGTATCGTCGAGGTAGAATCGTAGCCAGGGCTCGCGGGGCGACAAACAATGCGATATCCTTCCTCCGGCCTTCTGTTTCAATCAAAATGCTCCAACCACAAAGAAAACAGCCGGTGCCAACACAAACTCCACTGTCCATGTGTTGGCGACGCTCAATAGTGGTACCGCCAGGGAGCCGGGGTCCGATGCGTGTGCGGCTGAGACAGACGCCATAGTAGAAAAGGGTGATAAAGGATGCGAGAAAACTAGATGAACGGCAAGATGAGACAATGGCCCGACGCAGAGCTTTGCGGGACGGGTTACGTAGAGCGAGTGCAAGTGTCAAGGGTAAGTATGTGGCCATTGACCACTTCCAGGATCGAACGAAACGTCCAAGGGCGTGGTATTCGCAAGAAGGTCCGCTTGACATATGAACCATTTGACACGGAATGGGCACTACAACGGCGGGATCTCCCCAGGCCAGGGGCCATTCATAGTCAACGCACATTCCCTGAAGAAGATGTGCCTGTCCCGTCTCCTTGCCATACTGAAATTCGCCTGTGTGACAACGCCGAAGGGCCTCAATGAGACGCAGATCCACGGAGGCCGCCGACGTGATCCATTTGTTGTAGCTCCGTGGAAGTCGTTTTGGATGATAGAACCAAGCCCACATCACAAGGCCTGAGGAGGCAGCAAAAACCAGGGGGTCAACGAATCTGGAAACAAATCGTTCGGTCTATCAGTAATGTTAGCCAACCTACATGGGTGATAATCAGAAGAAGTACATGCGGTACCTTTGTCCACTTGTTGAAGGCCAAGCGTCGGGCCTTGTGCCTTGCCCAAATATCGCCAACAACCACGTCGAGGGCTCGAGTAACAGCAAACAGGGTTAGATCCATTGTTCGGCCAGCGAACCTGACAGTCTGAGGTTCCGCACCAGGGGGCGATCCCTCCTTCGGCGGCACTGTTTCTGTGTATGCTCGACCCTCGTATGAGTGCAGAAGACGCAGACCAAACCATGCAGCAAGGAACGTAGCTAGCCATCTCGCCAGTCTGAGAATAACGAGTTAGTAATGGATATCAGTCTTTTGCTGGGATGAGGCTGTACTTGCCTCAAACGACCTGCCTCACTGAGACCTTTGGCAGTTTTCTCTAGAATACTCTTCAAGGGTTCCTTGTAACGTGTTAGCTTCGGTCTAGTGCACATGGTATATCGTTCCTTCGTCGATTCTTGGCAACAAAGCATGAGAATACAACAATGGAAGCGCGATGGATGCCATTTGCTGCAAACTGGATGGAAGAGCTCATGGAAAATTGGTTTACTTACCTGCAAAAGAGTAGTGCCACCAGCCAAAATGGCACAGAAAGTTGGAAATCGCTGTGGATTGAAACCTGTATTCACTATGCGTATTGCAGACTTGAAGAACGAGCTATCATCAAGGTCCAGAGAGAGTTGATTCGCTGCCTTTCGTCTTCTCTTGGCAACATGCTGCAACACTAACGTCAAGAGCCGGGGCGCCACGGCAGATGCATAGCCCAAAAGATAGGCCCGAATCAACGGGCGGAGGATCTCGGGGACAGATTCGAGCCCCAGGGGGCCTTTACGGGTAGGCCGTAGATCAAGTGCAGGCATAATGCTCCGGCATAAATGAAGATCCTACGCAGGGCTACGGCACCTGCTGCCAGAGACGAGGGTGACTGACACTCGGAGGTGGGTATCGGCGAAAGTCTTCGCGGGGACACAATATGTACCCGTCTTGTAACCGGTCAGTAACTGGTCTACCCCTGTCAAGTAGGATAAAAATATAGTAAAGATGGTGTAAAGGAAATCGAAAAAGGGAGGTGAAAGGTCCAGAGCCGGTAGCATTGCCACTACCTGATGCACCGACAGTTTGTTCCGCAGATTGGATGCTAGACCTTAATGACAAGGACGATGAAGGATAGTTGAGGCTGTTTTAATAAGATGAACAATACGGAGTTAATATGGAAGCTCATTCTTTGAGGTTGTGTGTGGAGACTTCAAGCTGCCTCGCCGAGCTCTCACTTGAGCCTCGGCTTGATGTTTAAGACGTTGCGCGTGAAAATGCACATAGGGCGTGAAGTAGTCGACGGCTCTTCCCTGACAAGGCTGTAGGGAACGTAGCATGCGCAGTTACTTTGTTCGGCGATTGAGCCGCAAATCTTTGGGAGAGTGTAATCAGAGAACTACCGTACACTCACCTGGTGAACGATATTATTTGGGTAACAACTCCGCAATGGGCTGAAGTATGAAACGGTCTAGCAAATGCACAATGAGGAAATAAGCTTAGGAGAATTGTGCGGATAACGTCCGAATTGGAGGGGTTGATGATGTTGGTGTTGATGATGACGATGACGGTAGTTCAGGGGTTCATCTCAAGTCAGAGCAGAGAACCGCTTGGTTTGGGGCTGTCTAGGTGCGGGATCTGATTGAAATTTCTGACATGCAACGTTGTCACCGTTAACGGTCGAGGAGGATCAAGTTACCAGGCCAAAGATGGATACTCGTATGTAAGATTAAGCCAAGTTAAGCTGAGTTAGTGAGTGAGTGAGGTTATCACTAACCAACGTTTTCAGGTACAGGTACAGGCATAGGCATATTTGCATGTGGTCGACAGGGACCCGCTACCTGCCCGAGCTCCAGGGCGGCTGTGTGTAATTCTGGGGTACAGGGATGCCTGGCGCAGCTGCCTCATTAGGATGAAAGCAGGTACACAATATGGGCCTGGTACGTAAATTTTACTCTACGAGACCGAGTTGGAAAATCTTACGATAGTATCACAGACCAAGCAAGCAGAACTTTTTGCTTGAACTTGGAGTATCATAAAAGTATCAAAGAAACTTGGGGAAAGGGCGCGTCGTATTCCTCAGATCAGCATCTCTTGTCAGATAACGGAATTTAACACCATAGACGCATAATCCTTTTCCCTTCAGGACATAACCAACATCTATCTGTATCGGGCTAGAGCAAATATTGATACACATTCGCACATGGAATGAAATGTTCTCGAAAACGACCTGCGGCAGGGAAGACCCACGCCAAATTTCGGACCTCGAACAGGTTTCGGCTTTTCTTCCTGACCTGATCTCCCCTTGAAGCATGATTTCAGTCGACATCATTCCTTTCTCAGAAGGTCTTTCTCTTGGGCTTTTTTGGCCCCTGTTTGACTTATACCTGAATATTGCATAATGTTGTAGCTTGTCGCAAGGGTCGGTCGTGTTCACGAGTCAACTTAAAGAAGAACAATAACGAAAAAAACAAAAGAAACAGAAAGGTTGTAATAGCAAAGTAAATCAAATAAGGTCGCGCTCACCGGGTTTTGGTGGGACAAGGGCGGCATAGGCGCATATGCTGGACGCTATGCTGATTCAGATAATAAAATCCTGTTGGTTCAGTTCAGCCTCATGATATCGCTGACTAGATAGAAGACTGCAAGTTAATGAGTCAAGTGACCAGCAACATAACATAATCTGCAGTCAGTCTGCTGGATACTACGCCAAGATGACTAGATTCTCGACCCTCCCAGCGGGCAAAAAATGCAGAGACAAAGCCAATCAAAACTCGGGTCACTGTCTGTCCCTCGAGGCTTGGCTGTACGATTAAACGGCAGCTGGAGCTGAGGCGTCGTCAACTGGGTCGCAGAATAGAGCTGTTGGGAGATCTGAAGTCGAAATCGAAGCATGTGATTGTCCCATAGATGCATATGCTGCAGTTGGGGTGGCAGATTATGGATATAGAGATACGTCATAACAAGAATGACCCCATACCGGGAGCCTCGGGGAGCGACGAATGTGTTGGTGTGTTTTGCTGGTGGATTGATTGTTGAACAAGATGAGGGAAACTGTGCCTTTTTTATCCTTTCAGTAGGACTTGAAGCCTCACAGTAGTACCCATGATATATTCTCCGATCTGCCTTTAGAACCAAGGTTTTTAACGGCTCAAAACTTTGGTCGACGTCGATGAAAGTTGCAGGTGACACAGTGATCCAGCAGGGAGGTGAGCATGGGGACGCAGAAATAAAGCACACTAGACCAAGGTATACGCTACTTGGAGAAGAAGCGGGTGCAAAGTTCCGAGGCAACCCCACATGGCTGGGAGGGTCGAGAAGCTGCTCAGACCAGGTCAACGGGTCCAATTACCGTTCAACTGTCGTCTTGCAATGTGCTTCCCCAAAACCTTGGCTACTTTACCCCCAAGTAGTAGCTACACGCCTGTGGCTTCCACCTTCGGCGCCGTTCCCTACATACACGCGGGCAGGGCAGTCACGGTGGACCCCACTCACCATCTCCAACACCAACACCGTCTGTGCCTACCTAAATCACTTTACCTACCTTGCCGTGCCGTGCCTACCTACCTACCTACTACCTACATACTTACCTGCCTGGACTACTACTGTACATTACCCAAGTAGTTAAACACCACAACCACCACTCCACCCTCCTTCCCAACCCTCCCATCCTCTTCTCGGTCACTACTTGCCATTTGACCTTTTTAACAAGGTATTTCCGAACCTTTCCAGCCCAGAATTGCAACTACTGTCCTATGAAGGTCCGAGCAGAAGAAGCCGGGCCCTAGTTGCTCCTTCTCTGTCCTCCTTCATCTGGGATGCGGGTGTGATGTGACGCATTGATGCACGTCTTTCACCACATGCACTTTCCGTTCAAACTCACTTGTTGTCTCGGTCCCCTGTCGCTCTTGTTCACTTCCGTCTTTTGAGTAAAACCACACAGCTCTGCAATCATACAGTCCAACGACTTCTCTTCAGCTTCAACCTCGACATGCCCTAAACGACAATATTCCTACTTATCTACCGAGTCAGCTTAATCGCCTCTACAGTTGCTTGACATTTATATAAAAAGCATATGCAACGGGAGCGTGCATTTGATATATGCGTTCACCTAAAATCTATAAACACACACGAACCATTCTTTCGTCAACATCAGCATTTCGACCTGCCTGTCCTCATATTCCAACGAGTCGACCTCTAACGCTCCCGCAGTCCGTGTCACGAGTGGCTCTTTGATGCTTCAAGCGCAGCAAATCGAAATACCACCAGCTATCCTGAACTCTTCCTGCCATGTACTAGACAGCTGCTGGTTCAATTCTACCTGTATCTACTTGTGACGTTGGACGAAGAACTCTACAGCTTTCTGCCTCGTCTGTGAAGGTGCTGGGGACTCAAAATACGCCAATCAATACTGTTATACTAGCTGGTCCAAAATCCTAAAACCAGTATTCTCAGCGGAAACTCATATACAACGAAGACGCATCCATGCTCGTCGTACAACACGCTCCAAGGATGGGTTCGTCGCAGCCGCCCCCAGACCCCTTTGGGCCCTTTGGCTGTACGTAAATCACTTGCCTGAGTATTCTGCCAGGGTCAAAGACCGAGATGCTGACCTGAATCTTTACTAGATCAAATACCTTCTGATCAAGATCCTCCTATTGCCGATCCGCCTGAGCCCGCCCCTGGTGCTCCCCTCTTATCAGATAATGACAGCAAATTCCTCTCAACTTTTTTCGACGACATCACGGCTGACCAATACAACATGTCCTACGGCGAGGGTTTACACTTCAGCGACAATTGGTTTGATCTTCCTCCGCAGTTTATGGGATCCAGTACTTCGTTTGGCCAACAGCCAGGATCTTCGCTTGGCGAGCCGTCATCGCAAGGTCTTTCTCATAGCATCCATGAATTTCAAGGTATAACATCCATGGAATCCAATATGATGCCTCCTCCACCGCCACCGCCGGTCCATCTACAACGCCAGAGCGAGCATCGGCATGCCTCTGACGATGTGCTAAATGCGGCTGCGACTCTCATTCAAAATGGTCTAAACCAGCGACATCATTCCAATTCAGTTGATACTTCAGCACAAAGATCTATTGGACCTCCTGTAGGCCATCTCCGTCACCAGCCACTGGAAGAATTTCGTGAAGAACATCGACGCAGTGTAGCAGCCAGCGAGCAAGAGCACTATCCAGATTGGAGTGCAGGGACGCATGAGTTGCGCCAACATCGAGTACCACCCATCGAATACCAGTGGGGCTCTGATGCCAATTTCAACCAAGTTACCTATACTCCAAGCTCAGAGAAGGAAACCAGCGAGTCTCTATCTAAAGATCAACTGGGGATGCTCGATTGTCTGGCTCAGAGTCAAAGTGCTGGCAACACGCGGCCTAGTAGTCCACTTCAAGTCAAGGCACAACTCCCACATAGCAGACTATCCGAATTCACGAAAGTGCAAGAGGTCAATACGCCCCCCAGGAAAAGGAGAAAGAGTAGAAATAGCAAGGATGCCCCGAATGATGAGACACAAGACGAGACCGGTGCCCCGAAGCCTGTCCGAAGGCGAAAACCCAAGGCGGAGCGTGTAGGCTCGATCACCTCCCCTGTCGTCAATGAGGCTTCTGGCGGAAAGCGTCGCAAATCGGCGGCCAACACTGCCAAGTTGTCGAGAGAAAATCTGTCGGAAGAACAGAAACGCGAAAATCACATAAAGAGCGAGCAAAAGCGGCGTACTCTTATCAAGGAGGGCTTCGACGATCTATGCGAGCTTGTTCCTGGACTTCGCGGCGGTGGTTTCAGCAAAAGTACCATGCTTGCAATGGCTGCGGAATGGCTGGAGGATCTACTGAAAGGAAACAAAGCCTTGGAGGCTCAGATTGCCACTTTAGAGGAGCGCCCATGAGCCTCCTCAATCAGCTAGGGGATGGTGTGTGTTGTACAAACTTATAGACATGCGGCGGGTGGTAATTCCGAGATAGGACCAAGAGAGATGGGCGGCCATTTCTCGGTGTGTACTGGCGTTGGTGGAAGGAACGGTCTCCCTTTTGGCAGCGAGCCGGCTTCAATAAGAAGCCGGACGCCCAGGTTTTGCTCTGTTGGCGCGGTAGGATACCCAATATGAGTCGTAATAACGATGTACGAATTTAGGCTAGATACTGGCTTTAAAAAGCCACGAGATGAGAGGATATTTTGCACATACAATCAACGGAAGAATGAAAGAAGCAATCAGATTTAGCAGCTGTGAACGAAATACATACAATACACATATTCAACATATATCAATTTGAACTTTAAGTGTTTGTATTTTTAAGTATCTCACGATGCTAGTATGAGAAGGTTGGGACTTGGACTGGGATTGAGACTGGGACTCGAAAGGACGGTGCCAATGATTTATGGCTGCTTCAGGAGATGTTGGAGTTTGAAGGTTGAGGGTAATCCTAAGCCTAAAAGGAATTCATACACGGCTAAACGCTACACATGCGACTCGGCAACTTGTGACTTAGTTCTTTATCCGAGTTTCGCTTGGTGGAACTTGTCTGAGCCTTGCTCGTGGTTAGGTATTATCCTGGGTAGTCATGGTTGACACTGCTTGATCATCCACGAAGGATTGAGGCTGTTTATACCGAGATGGAAGTTCAAAGATGATTGGCTGTAAAGCTGATATTCATTTTCTTTTTCCGATACCGTCGGGGACTTGCAGGATGTTGTACGGGTTGCTACCTAGCTAAGGAGTCGGGTCGCGAGCAGGTTTGAGAAGGTTACTATCTCCTACGAATATGAAGGATCGAGGACTTGTCGGAAGTTGATTGAGGGATTAATTGAATGTCTAGTATTTTCCGCTGTATAGATATGCGTATGTACTATATAAGAAGGCTGGTGCTGGATAGGTAGTCACTATAGTATAGATCCGTTCTCGTTCTTCTGTACTCTTTCTCTCAGGAACACTTTATTCGGTCTCTCTTCTGGGTATTAGTTCCTTTCGAAATATTCCTGAAACTGGTTGTCAAGTGCATGATTTGTTGAGTATGAAGATCTCAACCTCTGTTGTCACTGGCGCCTTCGCCTTTTTCACTACAGCATCTGCATCAGCCATCTATAGACACGACGATTCCTATCCCGAATATATTCGCGAGGCCGAACCGACATGTATAACTCCTGGGGTCATTCCCAACATCACTGGGTCTCAGATCCGTAACGTTGGGGTTGTCCTTTTCCAGGCATTCGATATGATGGACGTCTTTGGCCCTCTGGATCCTCTCCAGCTCATCTCGCTCGGCGTCCAAAAGCTCAACCTTCACCTCATAGCCGAAACACTCGATCCTGTCACCACAGCACCCGTGGCCATGAACAAGTTCGATTCGAGCTTCTTCCCCATAGTGCCACCAACCAACACTTTCGACGACGAGCTCGACCTCGACCTTCTCATCATTCCTGGTGGCGCTGGTGCCCGCAACCCGAACCTTCAAGCTGTTACTAGCTATATCGCAAAGGTGTATCCCAAGGTCAAGATCCTGATGACTATCTGCACCGGTGCTGGCGTCGCAGCCAGATCAGGTGTCTTGGACGGACATATGGCAACGACTAACAAAAATGCCTGGGGCACGATGAAGGAGATGGGACCCAAAGTGAACTGGGTATCTCCTGCGCGTTATGTCATTGACGGAAAACTCTGGTCTTCTTCAGGTGTAAGTTCTTGATGCTTCTCTAAAGCTGCTCCATGTTGTTTAACCTGAGACTCACATTAGGTAACTTCTGGTCTGGATCTTATCTTTGCTTTCATCACCACATTCTGGGGCAAGGAGCAGTCAGAGCGTCTCGCCGGCATGGCTGAGCATGTTCCCCGTGATGCGGCTGATGATCCATTCGCAAAGCACTATAACATTACACCTACTGAGGCCCAGCCTTGCCCTCAACCATGAGCAAGGGCTTTCACATCATAATACACGTATAGTGAGCGAATGAATGGGTCGCCAGTTGACTCCCGTGTGTTGTTATGCTGTATATCTGGGCAGATTTGTACTTTGGCATGCTGTACTAGATAGTTTGTTGTTGGTTTCGCTGTGACATCGGCTTTTTGAAAACAGATCTTATGTATGTCAGCTGCAATTCTAGCCTCGACTATTTTTAGTCGTTAAAGGAACAAGTACGTCCACCGCCAGGCTGTGTTAGTAAACATGAATAAGCAAAACCACCAAGTTCAATTGTGAGGCTCACAAAACCAAACGGCTTGTAGTCCCTTTGCGAGCTCAGTTTTCGTTCAATCCCATTCTACGCCAAATCAGTATGGTACAAATATCCCTTCTCTCTTCGGGCCTACCCGTCTTCGCATTCCAATACCCTTTAAACGCCAGGCTCTGCTCGCCATGATAATTAACTAAGATCCATCTTCTCTTCACCGTTGCCTACTGCAGCGCCCACTGAAAAGTCTACTGCACCAGTGTTGCCGATCAAGCGCTTCTCAGATTCGGCTACAAACTTGATGCTGCGTGCAGGGTCATAGAAGAGCTGGAAGCTGCGTTGCACATCGCCCACTTCGACCTGTTTAGACTTCCGCTTAGCGGAGACGAGTTGCGAGGTGGTGATAAGATTGCTAGCATAACGAAGACCTGCCTCTTGACCGATCTTGGTAAGGAGGGCAAGAGCGTCGGGGTGTACGTCAACCTCTTCCTCTTGCGCTCGAATAGATAGAATCTGCTTGATCTCCTCGGGGTTGTAAGAGTGCGTGTTGATGATGGCAACTCGGTCCAAAAAGTCGAGGGGCAGTCCGTGAGGGCTGCGGTAATCGGTACCACGAATGCGCGAGTTGCCTCGGTTGCTGGCCATAATGACCACAGGGGCCAGATCGTCCTCGAGAGCTCGGTTGATGTATGAGAAACACTCTATGTCAAGCATGTGGACTTCGTCAATGAACAACACGCCAGGAACAATCTCAGCCTTGCCCTCTTCCTTCCACTCGCCAACCTTAGTATTAATTTGATCTCGAATCTCGCTGCGAATCTCTCCCGTATCGCCTGAAAAGAGAGCAAGGAAGCCTTGCGTCCTCGAGTTGATGACGTCGATTTCGTGAAGAGTGACAGTGTGCACAACTTCCTTTCGCTTCTGAAGTTCTCCGTCGGGGCATTGAAGAAACTTTGTATCGACGCCCATGGCATCGTAGTCGCGAGATCGGGCGTAGGATCGGCCGAGTTTGGTGATCTTGCCAGAAGACTTGTCAATCGAGATAATATCGCCAGCCATAACGCGCTCCTTGGTCATGGCATCAATCATCTTGCTACCCATATCATAAACTGCCTCCATGTCGGTTGTCTTGATGGTCAGTTTCCCCTGCTTGGCGCTACCAGTGACACTGCGGTCAATTTGAATCTCAACAACCTCTCCCTCCATGATTTCGCTCTCTTCCTTTATTCGTACACCGATCGACTTTCGGAAAGCTTGTGTAAGGGCTTCGGTCTTGGACATTTCCAGCGAAAAGATTTCTGAAGACGCAAGGGTTGTGAAAGGGACGTCGGGGCCGAGAGATTGTGCCATACCCATGGCAATAGCGGTCTTTCCGGTGCTAGATACAATTCAGTACGCGTCGTATAGTAGTTGGAAGGCTGAGCCAACATACCTGGGGGGTCCTGCAATAAGAACCGCTCGTCCTGCAATCTTTCCTTCCTTGATCATTTGCAGCATAACGGCAGCAGCTTTTCGCGCCTTCTCCTGTCCAACGAGGCCCTGAGACGATGCCCTGGGCTCCAGAGTTGTCGCATCGACACCGAGACCACGGATATGAGAATGGGCCGCGATAAGGTTGAGACCTCGGAGGTCCTTGGACTCTGACACGGTCATCACGGGCTATTGTTCGAAACCAATGTAAGTAACGAGTCGCGGAGAGGAGAATGCAGTACAACTTACAGCAGCCATCTTGTCGCGTGTTATGCGCAAGCAACGTCACGATATATGAAGAATTGGGATGTATGGTTCCGGGGATTGTTGATGGAAGAAGGCCTGGATGAACGAGGCTGGAAGCTACTAGGGGAGGTTGCGTGAGAGCTACACGAGCCTTTCGCATCCATAGGTACAATTGTCAAAAAAAAATGTTAGTACGCGGCTGGCCAATGCATTGACGCCACAGCTTTGTCACGCACCGCCACATGTGATCGAGCATACCCAGTACTTACCTAGGTATACTACGTAGGTACCTAGAAGCTGGCACCTGCCTATATGAACATTGTTACTAGATTGTATGAAAGTTACCATAATAACTTTATGAGATTTAAAGGAGGGAACAATGTATTTCACTTCTCTTCTCTTATGATGAACGATTTTGCCTCGGACTTTTTCTTCAAGAGGAAACCCAGGTAGGTATCCAACTAAAAAGTCTTGGGTCAGAAATCTAGGTAGGTCGTTTCCTTGAGGTACAGCCCGCAGGGGTTACAAATGTTATTCCGCGATTTTTTATGTACCTAGTTTTGCCACGGCGGAATTGGAAGAGACCAATGACAGTCCGCAGCTTCACTATGCCGATGGAGATAATACTGAAGTGATCTTCATCGATGTTATAGAAAATTGGCCACTGATTGAAGTACCTGAAATAACATTTTTACCCCCGGGCTGTACAAAGGTATTCCAGTCAGGGATCACGCCCAGCCCCACTTGCATCACCTAGGTACTATCTAGGTACCTACACCGCGGCAGTTACTGCCAATGGTTCCAACCCAGTTCGGGCAACCAAGCGTGAGTACATTAGTAGTACTGTTAATAATGCAAACTGAAACATTCTGGATAATACTACATCACGTTTGTAAGGCCTGGTCAACATGATACATGGAAATGGAAGTTGAGTCTGAGGTATATTTACTTTGTCATACAAGAAGAAGCTGGGTTTATTGACGTCAAACAGGTATTGTTGTCGTTGAGAACCGTCCATATCTTTCGAGGCTCGGTAGAAACCGAAAAGCAACCGTCATCCAGCGAAACGTTCTTTCTTTCTCTGAGAGGTACTAATTAAGTTATCTATTAGCCAGTGCGCCAGACTGTGATTCATCATGAAGGGCAAAACAGGGATGAAGTCAGTATTATGCCTTGAAAATCAAGTGGAACCGTCAAACGAAAAGGGAGAGAGAAGCAAAAAGGCATCTTAGTTATTTAGATAGTGAGTGGCTCGGTTTCGTCACGTCTATTTGTGTGTGGACGGGAGCTATCAAAATGATTGTAGGCAACCGAGCCCCTAGGTAGGTACCTAGGTAGGCTCCGTAAAATTCGTAGTTCCTGATTGCCATTCTGTTAGTGCATGGCAAGCCTACCGTTACCTAGTAATGTTTTTCTTTTTCTCCTCCCCGTACTCCTCTCCCCTAACCTGATACTTTCTCCTTTGTCAAGCGTCACTGTCGATTTCTGCATGCTCCCGCTTTCTGTGTCACCTTTTATTGCTTTCTATATTCTCCTTCTCTGTCTTTTCTTTCCGTTCCCCAACTTTGTGTTGGCTCTTCTCTCCCCCTTGCTTCACTCCTCGTTTCCAATAGAGCCTGTGGCTGAAACTCTTTTTTATTATTTCCGTTGCCCCTCTCCACTTCATCGACCGCCACTAGATCATACTCTCTACGCGACTTACCTTGCAGTCGCATCTTTGTCACTTCGCAACTCATATCCAGTCAAGTAGTTTGGGTGCTGGGATAAGCCAGCACCACTCCCTTCGCATTCTTTAATTCTTTTGATTGCACATTTCCACGTGTTGCTGTCCAGTCAGCGCCCGCTCATAAACAAACGACACCCGGCACTTGTCCTGCCTCGAATCGTCGCCTCGTCAAGTTGCCGAATGCTTGCGACTTCACGTTGCTACCAGAGCCACCATGGCTGGTAGGGACCTACCCAATCGATCGACTGACTACCGCGACCGATCGACTGACTACCGCGACCGACCGACCGACTATCGCGACCGATCGACCGACCGATATCGCGGTCCGCCGCGCGACTCGAGAGACAAGGACCACGACTTTAGGAGGAATGAAGCGCGGGAAGCAGACAGATCCGCCCCCAGAAATCATGGTAGGATAATATGTCCTATCAATGGGAATGACGAAGGCATGGCTGATTCGCGGCAAATAGGGCAAAGAACACCACCTTCAATGCCAGGTGGGAGGAGCGCCTCCGGATGCGAATTCCAAGCCGGGATGGAACTTATCGGCGAAATGTCCGCCGTTCGTGGAGAGCTGATAAAGGCAGACGCTCGTCTTAATAAAGCTAAGAGGGAGCTCAATATATCAGGCTCAAGACCGGTTGAGTTTGCTTCTGTAGGGGAGCTCAAACGCAAGGAACTGGAGAGGTATGAAGAAGAAGTTATCCGGCAAGAGCGAAAGCTCGCTCAGATTTACCCCAAGCTCCAGGCCGAATTCAATTCATACCTGAGAACATCAGCGAATCTTGTTACTCAACAAGGGACGCCCACGCATATTCGGAACCAACCCGACCTCGAACCACGGTTGATGGAGCTGTACAAATCGATAACTACATTAGGGGAAAATCGCTTACGAAGCGAAGTTACGGCGCTGCAGGAGGTCATCAACGAGGTGAAACAAAAGAAGCAGGTCTTGGCAGACGAGCTCGAGGTACAAAAGAGAAAGAACCAGACCCTAGAGGAGAAGGTTAATAACCTCGAGCTCATGTTTCGAACGATCAAGCCAGCGGTTGAGGTGCAAATATCATCAGAGATCGATAAACAAATCAGTCCCAGGATGAGGAGCTTGGAAGACAACCTTAACAAGGGTCTATCGAACAACGTTGAGGCGACTAGACAGCTACAAACACTGGTAGATGGCCACGCGAAACAGCTGGTCAGTCTAACTAGTAAACCTTCAGCTGGCCCTGTGGCAGGCCTGAGCAGCACAACAGTCGATCAAACAGCGATGCCCAACAACGTTAGAGCCGACATGGGTCGACTCCAGGGAACCCTCGACATGCAAGCACGGAATATAAATTTCATACAGAAGGAAAAGCTGGAACCAGTATTATCGAAAATTCGAGATCTCGAAAGGGCTGTGGAACAGTCTACAAAGGATTGTCAACATGCGAAGGCACTTGTTCAGGTCCAGTCTTCTCTCACACAAAAGCAAGATCAAAAGCAAATTTCATTGGAAGAGAAGTTTCGTGAGCAGGCCAAGAAGCAGAAGGATCTAGACACTAACTTCGCTCGTTTGTACTCTGAACAGCTTGAGGAGCACAAGGCATTAGAAATGGTCATTGCCAGTATGGAATCCCACAGAGAAAACTTCCGGGAAAAAACAGAGTCTCTGGAGGCAAACGTTGCTTCTTTGGATGCAACAATGAAAGAAAAGCTGCAGACCGAAGATGGGCAAGCGTCAGAATTGGCTCAACTGCAGTCGGCCGTAAATCAGCTGCAGAAAAGAACAGATCAGTTGGGACAGAAACTTGCCTCTGCATCGTCCGCTTCCACAGCCCAAGCATCAGAGCTATCGTCTCTGCAATCATCTGTCAAAAAGCAGCAGGGGAGGAGTGACTCACTGGAAAAGACTGTTACTTGCCTGAAAAGTGATGTTCAAGATTTCGAGAAAGTCACTGCCAAAATTCAAAAGTACCCGCCTGCTGCCGATCTTGATCGCATTCTAGCGGAGTTTCCGTCAGGCAAAGACATCAAGATGCTCATCGTCGATGTATCAAAATTGAGAGAATCTGTGTCGAAATTGAAAGCATGCAAGACTCCGCCTCTGCCTCCGTCCAGCCCTAATTCTTTAATAACCAAAGAGACGATAACGCAGACTGTCGATGGTAGGATTCTGCAGCTGGGCGTTGTCACAAAGAAGGAGATGGACAGATTGTTTGAGAATTTGGCCAAAATAATCGATGGTCTTGAAAAACGCACGGAACAATCGATCACGTATTTGAACGGATGTGTGTCGAAACTTCACCAAGGGCTGGATGAGAACAAAGAGCAGACGAAAATGGCCAACGATGTTGACGAGAGCCGACAAAAACGTTGCAACGAGCAGGCCGCCGAACTTAAAAAAGAAATGCGTCTGTTAGTTGAAGAAGAGGTCAACAATCTTCGCAATGGGACAAGAACTGAGCTCGAGGATGTTCAGTTTCGGGTGGAAGCGTTGGCTGGCTGGGCAATGAACTTGAACACCAAGGAATGGCATGACAATGTGGCCCAGCAAATCGCAAGCTATGTGCCCGCTCATTTCAGTAGACAACTGGATAGTCTCACTATACGGGTTAGCAGCCTTGAAACCCGATCTAACGACTCGGAGGGTACCAACAAGAGACGTAGAATAGCCAGTGGCAACCCCTCGGCGAGGAATGGCACTTTTTAGATTGGATGCTGTATGGACCTGTTGCAATTCATGGAGCTATCATACACGGGCGTTAGGTTAGGGCTCCGGATTGGGTTTTACTTTGATATGGTCGAGCCGGGTAAAGGACAAAGGAGGATTGTGACAACTTGAGGCGGCAGCATTATACCCTTGTTGATACGGCGTTAGGGAAAAGGGAAGGGCATCGATATTGATGTGAGATCATGTACAATCACCTAATTAAATACGACCAATACTCTTGCGCTCAAAACAATGCTATGAGTTTCAAATGCAATGACAACCTCTAGTCTCTACCCTGAAACGATATGTCTGTGAGAATCTCCTAAGGCTGAAGGAGCATGGTACGGTGACTGGCTATCTGAGAAGCATGGATGGATGTTGATGTACACGCAATAAATGAGGGTTAAGGTTGGAGGTCAGTTTGAATAACGGCAAGGTAAGCGTGGCTAAGTAAGCAAGATCCTTTCAAACTCTATAGGTATGATAACGAAGGGTTGAGTGTGGACGGTTTACATTCATTCTTAATATTTAGATAAAGTTAAAGACACCATGTAGTTGAAATGGATATGTGCAGCTAGTGACGAAAGGGAATGGACCACTTCACCTAGGGACGGGCGGGCCAGGGCCAAGTCATGGCCGGGACCCAAAAGTAATGGAAACAGAGGCCCGTCCAATTACTCCACATGTTAGGATCATCTCCAAACCACTATCTAGTTTAGGCACTTCCCGCTCCATTGCTCTCCATGGCTCTGTTCTGATTCACTGTCTGTCACTGTCACTGTCACGGGCTGTCAATTACTGACTGTCAATTTGTCACCGACCCAATCTTGCCCGCCAACAAAGAAAAGGAAAAACAATAAAAAATAGAACAGGCTTTCTCCATGATTGACCTTAATTCCTGATCTTATCCCTCCTTTTTTTCCTGCAACGTCGATTAAATAGACAATTCTTCTTCCTCTCTTCTTATTAATTGTTAAATCGGGCGGATCTTTCTCTGGCTGGCGCTCCGATCTCCCGCGCTCGTTCGCTGTTGTGTTGTGTTCAAAAGCGCGCTAATAAACCAACTTGTCTGCTATCGTGTGCGACCAACTGGGTCACCTCCATGCCTTGTCACTAGACATCAACCACTACCACTATCAGCCACCATCACCATCGCGACACCCTGCGAGTCAGCAGTGAATAACGCCAGCCACGAAAGACATTCTTTTCAACTGATTCGTATCTTCATCAGAGTTGATACTACGACGCTTTACTGTTCAAAGCGCCTTTGTTGTCGCGTTCTCAGCCTCCCTGCGTACCCCTCGCGCGCGTCACCCTCGATCGCCAAAACTTCATACCGCACCGCACCGCACCGCAACCTACTGCCAGCATCGTACCGTACCCCCGTCTTCGTCCTCCCGGCATGCTGACATCCATGAACAATGGAAGCCGCGGCGAAGACGGTTCAGCAGCTCACACAGCGCATCCTACCCGAGAAGCCCCATCACCTCTCATACTCCGCAGACTGGCGATACCACATCCCCGCCAACGAGTCCCGACAGAAGCATCCTGAGGAATGGGATATTACCCGCCTACAGTATTCGACACTTGTGTCGGAAGCCGATCGCGGTGTACTCCTTACTAGATCATACTACGACATGCGTGTCGAGCCCCCGAAACCCGTCCCTCGCGACGTGGGTATCCTCGCAAAGGGCGGCGAGAAGAAAAAGCTGTCCCTCAGTGACTACAAGAACAAAAAGACCTCTGGTGTTACCTCAGACACATCCACCCCAGAACCACCCAGCGCCAGAAAGCGCGAACTCGAGCGCGCATCAGAATCCAAATCAGTGCCAGAAAGCAGGAAACATGATTCACAACGCCAAAAAGATCACCACCTTGACACTAAACCACAGAAGCCCCGGGAACTCCCTGTTGTTGATATGAGGTAGGCTGCGCTATCCAACGAAATGGTGATTGCCTGGACAAACATACTGACTCTGCTGCAGACTCCCTCCAAAGCCACCTGCGTCCCTCCCACCTCGACCCATATCGCCCGACAGCAGGAAACGTGCATCCAATGTTGACGACGACCATCGATCGCAGAAACGGCCCAGGCCGGACATGCCTCGCCCAGTTGACGACCGCTCGCGACCAGGTCGAGACGACCCCCCACGCCGGAAGGACAGAGAGACTTTGCCGTCTTCTGACATACCGTCAAGAGACAAGCCATCAGCCTCATCATCGCTTTCAAATGGACGCGGTATTCTCAAAGGTGCGAATACCTCTTCTGCTCGCAATCCTTCCCCGGCAGGACGCGCACGTGGCGATTCAGTCAACGGTGCTCGGCCAGGCGCAACTGGAAACACCAAAGGTACACCGGCCAAGGCCGATACTGCTTCGCGCTCATCCGTGCCTCCACTACTATCGCCTCTTCACTTGAATCTGGAGAGTCAGAACTCAGCAGAGAAGAGTGACAGGAGGAGGCCACGCGAGGACGTTGCAGATACTACCAGGTCATCAAAACAGAAGAAGTCGGAAGCATCACTGCCACCACCCAAAGCAAGAAATGAGTCGGTCCGAGACAAGTCGCCTGTGCGATTGCCTACACTTCTGTCGCCCACGTTACCGAGCGCTCTGGAGGCTGAGCTGTCGCGGAGGAAGGTCTCTGCCAAGACAATCGATTCCAAGTTGTACGACGATCGAGATAAAGACGAGTCAAGCGAGAGACGGAGCGAAGAACGGCACAAGTCGACGACGGCAAGGAAAGCCCCTGTTGAGCACGAAGAAGAAGACGAGGAGGAAGACGAGGAGCCTAGGGAAAAGAGGCGACTGATCGTGACGCTAAGGATATCCAAGAGAATGCGACAAACGTTCAGGCGCATATTGGCATTGCCGCCAAAACGCCGAGAACGCTCAGAGAGCACAGAAGCGCCCCCAGTTAGTCAGGCGAAGAAGCGTCCTGCGTCAACTGAGAATACTGGCGACACGATAGCTGTCAAGCGCCCCCGGTTACCGTCGGTTTCTTCCACCCTGCCACCTCCTCCGTCAACGCCATCCAAGAAGGGTGCTGCCATGTCTCGCGTCAGTTCCAGTAACTCACATGCCCATACGCCTGGCGATGTTTCTACAGTGACCCCTGTGCCCGTTGGATCTTCAGACCGTCCTGCTACTAACGGCGCAGATATCGGCCGAAGCGACAAGGCCGATATCCGGGCCGTCAATGAGAAACATACTCGCTTCTCTAACCTCGGTCGACGACTCAAGCACGAGGGCGATGTTGCGAACCAGCGATGCAACAAGCTTGCGACCAGTGGTGATGCGCGTGGAAGCGATACAAGCCGCAAACAGTACTACGCACTTGCGGTCGAGAGCACTGTCGCCTTCATGGCCAGCTTCCACCTTCTGAACGTGAGCCGCAACATGCAACACAAGTCATCCGATCCAGGTCCTTGGGCTAGCTTGATCAAGATGGTTGACTACCTGCAAAAAGAAACACGACGCGACACGCGTCGATATCAACCTATGTATGCTCTTGTGTTGATTCTGCAGGCCATCACGGTGGACGAGTTTCTCAAATCGTTCTCCAACTATGAACATATCTCCAAGGAGGAAACCTTTGCTCACCAAGCGGTTCGCTACCGCAATTGGACCATGGTTCGCGAAGTCTATGAAGGAATTAGTAACTCGCGCCTTCGAGCCGATATTACGCCCTGGTCGACGGTCGAGGAAGTCTGCCAGGCGTCGATGCGCGTTATCCGGCAATGGTGTCATGATGAAAATGTCGATTGGACGGCCGAATTCGACCCCAAAGAGGCCAGCATACGAGTTGCTCGATAATGGGGCGTGTTATTTGCACATTTGAAGGTCTTTTGAGCTCGATCGAAGAATAAGCCTCTTGAACATATCTTTCAGATGAATCTTTGGCTCTGGTGTACAATTCTGTTTTATCGACTTCACGTTTGATGGATTGGCTCAAGGAGCCACAGCTATTTCTGTCGCCTTCAACCAATATCCAAGAGGTGTCTAACAAGACAGCTTGCGAATCGACTTTCCACGTCTATATGATTTTTGAATTAAACTCTGAGGATATGCTTACCGGCGTATCCCGGCCCACCGCGCTACTTAAGGCGCCTGGCAAGGACAAAAGTATTCTTGCTGTCATTTGCACTATGATATCCCCCCCTCCCCAGATCACAACGGAGAGCGATTTGATTTCATCTATTGCGTTTGGGATACAGGCCCCCTGCAGTTGCCTTGTATATTTTTATTATTGTCGTTCCATCTTGCCGGACAAGGGTTGCTTTAAACAGGAAAGGGAAAAGGGTTAATGAGAGGAGGGAGTAAAGGAGCATTCGGCGAAAAGGGAGTGTGGGAAGAGCATGTTTACAGGATAACACCACTGTTATATGCATTCACATAACTGCATGGAACAAAGACATGGGGGGCGCTGAACAGCATGTGAATATACTGGCTTGGCGAGTGTTGAGGAGTCTGGCAGATGACTTCAGGATACCCAAGCCAACGTCATGAATTATAAGTCGCGACAGATTCCTGCATGACATGCGTGAAAGCTACTTAGCCAACCGGCTGTATTGGCATTGTGTGACCAAAGCTGCATGAGATTTTGTCGAGGTGAGCTCTGTCACATCTGTGTCGTGCGTCTGCCATTAAGACATGATCAACGAGTTCTAGTGACGAGATGGTGAGATTGAGGTCAAATGAGCGCCACTGAATCTATCGACGGTCGTGTTACACTTCACAATTCAACTATGAGACACCTTTTCAAGAGGGATGGATCTATATTTTTTTTTCTGTCCACGGCTATACTAAGATCAATTGTCTAGTAGGGAACTCGAGCCGATGATAACAAACTCGTTGTCATCCCCTCCGACAATCTCCCCGGATTTTGGTATTTTTACTTGCTTTCATTTCTTTGCTTCATTAAAACACACGACCGATTGAAATCTTCGTCATGTCGCATCTAATTAGGTTTGGTTTTGCTTCCAGCCCCTTGAGCGCTCTGCGCTTACTTGGAGGCATCGACCTTGGCAACGTGGGCCAGGAGGTCGAGGACACGGCGGGAGTAACCCCACTCGTTGTCGTACCAGGAGACCAGCTTGACGAAGTTGTCGTTGAGGGAGATACCGGCCTTGGCATCGAAGATGGAGGAGTTGGTGTTGCCGTTAAGGTCAGAGGAGACAACGTCGTCCTCAGTGTAGGCCAGGACACCCTTGAGGTCACCCTCAGAGGCCTCCTTGATGACCTGCTTGATCTGGTCGTAAGAAGCACCCTTCTCGAGGCGGACAGTCAAGTCGACAACGGAGACGTTGGCGGTAGGGACACGCATGGACATGCCAGTGAGCTTGCCGTTAAGCTCAGGGATGACCTTGCCGACAGCCTTGGCGGCACCGGTGCTGGAGGGGATGATGTTCTGGGCAGCACCACGGCCACCTCGCCAGTCCTTGGCGGAGGGAGTATCGACGG